>PISX010005375.1:0-108688 GCA_004024625.1 Mellivora capensis | reverse complement strand
TAAGTGACTCTTAATCTCACAAAACAAACTGAGGGTTGCTGGGGGGAGGGGGTCGGGAAAGGTGGGTGGGGTAATGGACATTGGGGAGGGTATGTGCTATGGTTAGTGCTGTGAAGTGTGTAAACCTGGCGATTCACAGACATGTACCCCTGGGGATAAAAATTTGTTTATAAAAAATAAAAATTAAAAAAAAAATAAACCTGAGACAAAGTGTAAGAACTGTATATATAAGATACTTATGGAACTCTAGTGCATTTAAGGGAATATCTAAGGAGAGACAGTTTGATTACTAATTATACTAGTTGTACTCTGATAAGACGATGTCATAAAATGGCTATTAAGCTTGATATGGCTGTTACCCTGATATTAAATGGCCCCAGATTGCTTTATCTTTACAACTTTTGTGTGATTTTTATAGTTTTTCTGTCTTCTCTTAGCTGGTATTTTTTAGTGTTGACAATAACTGCTCTTATTATTTTCTTATTTTAAATAAGAGTAAGGGCCTAAAGATTGACCCTGTTTATCTATGTAAGGCAGTAATTTAATTTCTTAAACCCTTTTAAAAAATGACAAATTTCTTGCCCTTCTGAAACATAAATATCTCAGATTGTTGTGGCAAAATACAAAGCAATAAACTTCAAGATAACAGTGGCAAAGAGTTTGGCTGTTTTTCTGTGATATTGCCCCACTGTCTGCCAGCCATTTAATGAGTCCATGAACTAAGCCCCATAGGAATCCATCATGTAGAGTATGAGAATCTAGGATGGTACTGCCTTCATACGCAGGCATTTATTTGTAGTTGTAAAAACTGCCTTCAGCAAGCTGTTAATAAATGTGGTATCTGGTCATGTAAACATGATGCGTCTGAGAAAACAGGGAGGTTTGTATGTGCTGCTTTGTAGAGGAACCTTGTGGTCTGGCTGTATGATTTTGAATGCGGTGCAGTACTATAAGTGTGAATTAAGGGAGGAAACTTAAAGGGGAAAAGCAAAGTTTAGATAAAAACAAAGGAAAATATATTTCCAAGTAGAAATGTTTTGGTACTACAGTTTGTACTGTTTTGTAGCCTTAAACCCCCCCCCCCAAAAAAAAAACCATTTCATTTCTTTTATAACTTTTAAAGTAACTGCATGGTGCTGGGCACCAATGTGGGCATAGCATATCAACCCTTATTAATACCAACCCTCAGTACTTATCTTCCTCACCCCTAAGATCTGTGTTAGCCTCTCATTTTGAAACTATATATAAAATTCAGAGATTGGCTGTTGAAGTTCCCTTGGATTGTTTCTATCTTTATTTGTTCATTTAGTCATGGAATAAGCAAACATTGAATATATACCATCTATAAGGCACTGAGATTGAAATGTAGAGTCTTTTAAAAAAAGATTTATTTATTTCAGAGAGAGAGCGCGCGAGAGCGCGTGCCTGCTAGTGTGTGAGAGGGGGAGGGGCAAAAGGAGAGGGGGAAGCAGCAGATTCTGAGCTGAGTGGGGAGCCTGCCCTTGGGGCTCGATCCCCGACCCAGAGATCATGACCTGAGCCAAAACCAAGAGTCAGACACTTAACCAACTGAACCATCCAGATGCCCCAGAAGTGATACAGTCTTTGTACAATCTTATCTTCCTCTCATCTCAAACATTATCCAGTGTAATGTACATGTACACTGAGTTGTATTCTAAAGTACACTGTAGTAACTGTTAGAAGAATGAAAGTACAATGGGAAAACAGAATTTAGGTAGCACTAGTTAATTTTCACAGGGAGAATTTTTAAAGGAGGTATGTTTGAAATTATCCTTAATAGAAATGTCAGATTTCAGCAAAGAGAAAGTAGTTTGAGTGTTGATAGTGCAGAAAGGACATTTCAGGTTGAAGGGACATTTTATCTCATCTGTGCTAAAGGAAGATAAAGAGGAAAGAGAGTTCAGGTATATTATTTGTTGTTTGGGTTTGCTGTCTTGTCTAGTGAGTGTGAAAGAGGACTTTCCAGGATGGGTAGATGATGAGGAGGGAATAAGTGTATGAGGAAGTAAGTCTCAAAAGGCAAATAGGGATTATATGGAGGATTTCTCCCTTCTTTGAGTAAAGCATCGTTATTATATTAATTTTCTCTTGCCATTTAACATTGCTAGAAACTTAATGACTTCAAATGACAACGGATTTGTTATCTTACACTTTCTGTTAACTAAGAGTATGGGCATGGGTTAGCTCAATTCTCAGCTCAGGATATCCCCAGGTTGAAATTATTGGCCAGGGATGCGATCTTATCTGAGGCTCATTGTCTTCCAAGTGCCTGATTGTTGTCAGAATTCATTTACTTATAGTTGTATGACTATGGTCCTTTGTTCTTGCTGTCAGATTGGGACCACTCAGTTCCTAGGGGCCACCTTCAGGTCTTTAACAGTTAACTCCATTCTCTTGTAACATAACAGCTTATTTCCTCATTGGAGAATTTCTCTCACACGTCAAATCTCCTATTTTAGGAAGCCCCTTTTAGGGGCTCACCTGATTAGGCTAGGCACACCCCGAAGAGTCTCTCATTTGATTAATCCATTATTAAATATTTTGGGATCTTAATTACACTTGAAATTTTTAACCTTTGTCATATAACAACCTAGTCAAGAGAGACCATTATATTCGCAGTCCTGCCCATACTTAAGGGGAGGGCTTTATATAGAGTATGTATACCAGTGGGTGGGAATTGTGATGGCCATCTTAGAATTCTTACCACAGTGATACAGAATGAGTCTGACCTTCCTGGTTGTTCCTTAACTGAATGAGTGATAGGGGAATTTGAAAAATTTTGAATACAGAAATCTGTTCTCTCTGTCCTCTCCCCTTCCCCTCCTAACCAGTGATTAGGTGAGTTGCTAGAAGAGCTCACAGTTCTTGAGTAGATGGGGCTGAACTCTGCTGTATATTTGCTCTTTTCCATCAGCAGCTTTTCTGTCCACTTCCCTGTCCTGTCTCTCACTCTCTCTTCCTCTCCTCTTTCTCCCTTTTTTTACCCCCTTTCTTCCTACCCCACATACATTTCCATAGTCACATTATTCATTTGCCATCATAATGATCAGAAACAAAAAGAAAATCTACTAGAGGGGCAAATGTATAGGTAACTGTGACTATTTAATCCTGATCCCCTGACTTCCTCAATTTTGTCTTGGAAAACAGTTCACAATCTTTGGGAGTTAGTGACTTTAAAAATAAGCACTTGCTTGTTTTGTTTCAATTTGTCTTACATATTAGTTGCTTCCTTTACCACTTCTCATTTCTCAGAAGAAAGCTCTTGAACTCAGTTTGAGTACGTACTTGAATTTGTAGCACATAAAGATTTTAATTCTCTAGTCTGAATTTCACATGAAATTATAATCAGTTGCTATATAATTGAATATTATGTAAAGGTTTAAAACAAAATGTTTACTTCTTTTGTATATATGTGTATGTATATAAAGACTGATATTTAATACAACAAAAGTAAATTCATTATTTCAACTTAGAAATTATTATAGAAACAATGTTTCTACATTATATTACTATAAAAATGAGATAGCACTAGTAATTTTATGAAGCTCTGTTTACAGTTAATTGATGATTATATAATTAGTTAAGATATATAATTTCAAGACAATGTGAGTTGCAGTGAATTTTAGATGTTCTTTAATAGGGATGAGAAACTTAGATGAATAATTAGGTAGTGAGTTAGGATTAGTATAAAACAGCAGTTTCAAGTTGGCTTTCCTTGTTAATTCTTTTCATTGCAATTTTATTTTCCTCTTCTGTGGACTAGAGCTGATCATGATGTATGTATTTCATAGTATTGTTGAAAGAGTTAAATAAGATGAAGCATGTTGCATTTTTAATAGAGTGCCTGGCACATAAGTGCTTAATAAAGATAAGCTATTGTAATGATGATATTGAAGGAAGATGGCAAAGGTGGCAGTGCCAAGTGCCTTCAAGCAGGTAGATAATTAAGACATGTGAATATTCAAACTTAACTGTAAAACTTTAGATTATTGGCACAATTTTGACTTGAGTTGTTTGATTCATACATCCACATTTTCATCAGCCTTTTAATTATGGTCTGCCAGTGACTTGATGTGGCATTTAAAGGACTTATATTTTGAAAGTTTTCCTCCAGATTTCTACATTTGATAGTGACCTATGAAAAGATTTTAAAGTTAGTATATTAAAATTTAGGCTTCTCCTACATATTTGGTGGCTGTGGTTACTTAGTTGATTAAAAAGTCTTTTAATAAGCCTCATACTGATTCATTTGATGGTATCTTTTGTGCGATTTATTTATTAGTTCAGTAAATGTATTTTCAGCTTTTGTGTCAACTACATTGACATTGAAAATCATTTTTTTTCTTTTTTTTAAAGATTTTATTTATTTATTTGAGAGAGAGACAGTGAGAGAGAGCATGAGAGGCGAGAAGGTCAGGGGGAGAAGCAGACTCCCCGTGGAGCCGGGAGCCTGATGTGGGATTCGATCCGGGGACTCCAGGATTGTGACCTGAGCTGAAGGCAGTCGCTTAACTAACTGAGCCACCCAGGCGCCCCGGAAATCATTTTTTAAAAGATTTTATTTATTTGAGAGAGAGAGAGAGTGCGCCTGTACAAGCCAAAGAGAGCACAAGCAGGGGGAAGGGCAGAGGAGAAGCAGACTCCCCCACTGAGCAGGGAGCCTGATGGCTCCAACTGGGACTCCAGGATCATGACCTGAGCCTATGGCAGATGCTGAACTGACTGAACCACCCAGGTGCCCCTGGAAATCATATTTTTAAGATGATTTCTGGGCTCCTGAAAAACCTGAGCTTTGCAGTATATTGAAAGCTCATGACACAGCCATTGGAGAATTGTTATGGTAAAATCTCCACTTAGAAAACATATCCAAGAGTTTCCAAAATGGATTTGAAGCAGTGTATTGCTAGTAATTAATCCATAAGGCTTTTTTTTTTTTATTGGTCTTGTGTTTTTCAGTGTTTTAGAACACTAGATTTTATTATTATAGCATTATTTTGTTGAAAATGGTGGTATGGAGAAAAAATTGATCCAGAAAATAATGTGATCTTTTCCTGAAAAGATAAAAGAACATTTTGCCTGATGGCCTTCAAATAATCATACTGATATTTTCTTTGTAATACCATTTCAAAATGTGTTTATTCACCTTATCCTGGTAGGCGGGAATTGGAAACCTGTTTTGCTTGATCAGTTTTTCTTTTTCAAGAGGTGAGTTAGGAGTTTCTTCACATACAGGTTACTTTGATGGTGGCCTAAAGAGGAACCTCTGGGCTTGAGAATAATTGAAAGGACTGTTACTCATTTATTCCTAAAGGGTATCTTTACTTGGTTCCCACTGTACATTCTCTCATGGATGGAGGGGTTGGGCAGGAGAACAGTAGATAATAGAGGGACATTCAGTCATAACAGCTGAATTTACTGACCCCACCAATTTCCAGTGAAATTTTCTAAGGTCAAAGTCTTTTCTGCTCTCTCTCTCTAAAAGTACTAGAATCCAGTGAAATGGTGTGTTAAATTCTAGTTACAAAATACATTATGAATTTGATAGTAACTAACTTATATGAGATTTCAGAAAAGTATGCCAGCAAGCAGTGAACTTACAAAGGACAATGCTAATTGCTGAGATTGAGCCTCTTTTTGGTTCTTCCTCTGAGACGCTCCTTTCCTCCTTTTTTATTTTGCTCTAACATTCAGAAGTATTTACTGAGATTTGTTGAGTGCCAAGTGCTAAAGATAGTGAACAGAATTCAAAGTGTCTGTCTTCGAGAACTCCAGTCAGTTGAACAAAGAATACTGATAAGTAATTGGATGTCTACAAGATGTCGTGTGAATAAGAATGTATTATAGAAAGTGCCTTGGGAGTATCTCAAGTGGCTACTTAATTCCAACTGGAGTGATGAAGGAATACTTCCTGGAAGAGGCAGTGTCAGCTTAAAATTACTGGATGGGTAAGAACTAATAGAAAGTGTGGGTATTTCAGGCAGAGGAAATAGCAGAAGCAAAGACAGAAGCAAGAGAAGCAGACTAGAGAGCTAGAACCAAGGGGGGTTGTTTATGCCTAGACAGTAGTTTAGTACAGCAGGAAAGGGTAGGGAGATAAAGTAGATGATACTTGTGGCCTGGTTAAGGAGTTTGGACTCTGTCCTTATGTAATACATATGAACTGTTTAAAGCTTCTAACTAAGGATATCCAGTGATCAGATTTGCATTTGAGAATGTTATAGTTTGGAGAAGAGCAAAATTTAGGGCAAGGAAGCCAAAGGATTAATTCAGGTGACAGATGATGGTGATTTTCTATTAGTTCTTAGTGGAGAAGATGGTGAAAAGTGGTTCTGAGAGATTTAGAAAGAATACTCAAGAGCACCTAGTTTTTCTGGCCTCTGTATCTTTTCTTCTCCCCTGCTTTTTTTGTTCTCCCTCATCTATCTGTTCTGTGGTGTTTCTGGCTTCTGATTGTCAGTATGTTGACTTCTATTTCCTCATTCCTTGCTCATATAATGTATCTTATACTGCTCATTGATTTTTTAAAAATGAATTTTATTGAAGATAAAATTTATGTGCAATAAAAGACAATTTAAGGTACATTTCATGGACTTTTCCTTTTCCCTCAAAGTTTTATTTAAATTCTAGTTAGTCAACACAATGCAATATTGGTTTGAGAGGTAGAATTCAGTGGTGATCATGTACAAACAACACTCAGTGCTTTTCACAAGTGCTTCTTAATATTTATCCCCCATCCCCCACCCATAGTTCATTGAAAAATAACCCTCTGTAGCCATCACAGAGGGCATATAGAATATTTCCTTTGCTCCAAAAGATTCCTTTGTGCCTTTGTACTCTTTGGTGTCTGGTTCTTTCTTTTGGCATATTTCTGAAATTCATCCCTATTTTTGTGAGTACTATTAAGACAGTCTCTTTTGTATTGGCAGGTAATTGTTCATTTTATGGTATACAACAATTTGTTTATTTGTTCACCTGTTAAATTGTCTGTTGATTTGTAAAGTGTCTTTCCTACTGAACAACCCTCTGTGTTTCTTTCTAGCTGAAACATAGTATTAACACTTTTTTGGAAGGGAGCATTAAAATGCTTTATTAAATTACTGTTACTTATTAAATAATTTTATATTGCTGCTTCTGAGTTTTAAAGCTGGCCGAATCAGTTAGAAGGAGAATAAACACTTTTACAGTGAACTATCATGAGTTGGTAACCCTCTACATGCTTGATATACCCATTTCTCATTTATATTTTATGTTCAGCTATTAACATGAGCTTGGGCAAAGAGGTCTTTATGATACAGGTTATCATCTTAAGTGAATTTGTGTGCTTCTTTGTCTCTTATTTTCTTCATAAAGTGGCAATTAAAGATCTTTAGCAAGTAAGTGTCCAGTAGAATAAAGCAACTTTGAAGCCAGGGTTTAAGGTGCAGTTTTTCTTTTAAAATCTTCTCTTCCACATGTAACTTCCATTAGTGGTCAATAAATGGCTAATTTTCACAATTATAACAGAGCCAACAGGCAGGGTTGAAGCTTAAAAACATACACACACACACACACACACACACACACACACACACACACAAAACATCCTAAAGTTTATGATCTTGGGTTGTGATTCAAGAATTAAAACCATGACTAAGTAACAAGCAGATTAAATGAGGACTTACCTCACAATGTTATTTTGACATTACGTAATGACCTTTGTATAATAGCACCTTTTATTTTATACAGTTCCTTAGAGGCACTCTTGATATGATAGGGCAGTATATACAGATGTCAGTTTTATGGCTCCATAGATGTACTGTGCATTTTGTAAACATATTTCAGTTATATTTTGGCAGTAAAGAGAGCAGGAAGATAATGCTTCCATTAGAGTGAACAACTATGCATGTAGAAATTGGGTAGGAAGATGTGCGAAAAGGTTTTTAGATGAAATCCATTTTCATATATAAATTGCCTCTGGTGCATATATAACTGTTGCATAATGCTTTGGGGTAATTCAGCAAATACCGCATTGGAAATGGTGTTTGTACATACTGATCTTAAAGAAGGAAGTGTATGTATTGCTTTTTGATAAGTCCTGCTGCTCAGTTCTGTATTGCATTAACCCCCTCCTTCTTCCCAGACTTTTATTTTTCTTTCTTAAACAGCTGATTAAAACTTACTTGACTTTTGGGGCACCTGGGTGGCTCAGTGGGTTAAAGCCTCTGCTTTCGGCTCGGGTCATGATCCCAGGGTCCTGGGATTGAGCCCCACATCGGGCTCTCTGCTCCGCGGAGAGCCTGCTTCCTCCTCTCTCTTTGCCTACTTCTCTGCTGCCTACTTGTGATCTCTGTCTGTCAAATAAATAAATAAAATCTTAAAAACAAAACAAAACAAAAAAATTTACTTGACTTTTTACTATTTCAGCACAGTTTTATTTTCCATTCTTAAAATAGTTAATACAAGTAAAAACAAAAATTCATTTATGTTCTCCTGCTACTTGAAACAATGTGTCTTCATGCTTTAGAGCATTAGTGTTTCAGTAGTAACATTGAGTAAAATTTTACCCTACAAGAAGCTATTTTTCAGATTCTTTTGGGATGATCTTACCTGAGTACATTTTAAATTTTATATCATAGTGAATCCTATTTTAAATCACACACTATTCTGTAATAAATACTTTTATTTTTAGAAATTGCATGTGGGAATTTAAAAAAAGCAATGCTCTCCACTTGATACATTATTTTGTTTAGTTAACATACTTCTAAGTGCTTTTGTATCTCAGAAATGCATGGGTTTTGGTTTTTTCCCGTGCCTGTCAGTTCTGATTATCACCTTTTCTCTTTCTTCTTCTGACTTTTCATCTGCATTCCACAGATTTCTTCCTCTGATGCTCCTCTTCAGCCTTTGGTATCCTCTCCTTCTCTACAAGCTGCTGTTGAGAAAAACAAATTGGAGGTATGGTAGTGTTCTATATAGCTACGTAATGTAGTGCTCAGTGGTAAATGAACTTCTCTTACGGTGTGCTGTAATTTGGGAATGGTGTAATATGAATGGTCTCCAGTATTAAATATATTAAATATAGCAGTCTAAAAAATGTTTTCCTATGCTGCAAGTAGGATTAAAGGGTTTTGATCTGTTTAGTTTCAGAAGATGGATTTATCGGTACTATAGATATATCTTAACATTTAAGAAGCAATTTTCTGTTGTTTCCCTTACTAGTTTATATTTACGGGAATTGTTTTATAGTTGCTATTGAATTCTTTGATACATTAGAAAAGTCTTTGAAATTTTTTTTAAGAAGATTTTGTTGTTATAAGCATTTAAAGAAAATTAATATCAAGCGATAGTAGCAGTCATACAGATACACATAATAAAGATTTATGAATATAGAATTATCAGTTATAGTCACTAGAATGTGTTTGTGGTAGGGGTGGTTGGAGAGAATGACAGTGGTTCATAATGGAGGAAAACAGGTAACTCTGCAGAGGTTTCTAATGCCATACTGTGTGTACTGTGATTGACATTTACTCATTGTGCTGGTATTTAATATATAGAAGGCATGCTTTTGATACATTTTAATTTTTTTTTTAAGGGAGCATCCTCATGTGTGGGAGAGGGGCAGAGGGAGAGAGAGAGAATCCCAAGCAAAACCCAACACCGGGCTTGATTTTGTGTCCCTGACTGAGATCATGACCTAAGCAGAAATCATGAGTCGGACACTTAACCAACTGAGCCACCCAGGCACCCCAGTATATCTTAAATTCTTAATAAATATTAGCTATAAGGATTAAGATGTATTCTAAGCAGAGAAAGCATCTTGTGAAACAAACAAATAAACAAAAAACCAAAGAAACCTGTGGGCAAAGTAGATTATTTGGGTATTTACAAATGGATGAGATGATTAGAGCATAGGGAGAGAAGTGAGAGGACAGCCTATTTCTGAGCCTTCTAAAGGATTTTGGTCTTTACTCTGAAGGACCTGGTACTTTTAATGATGAGTTTTTGAGGGTAAGAAGGGTAACAGGATCTGATTTTCTTGTCATCATATGGCTTCCTATCTCTGTGGACAATAATTTACATACTGATGGGCATGAAAAAGCTTGAGAACCTATTGCTTTAATCTATGACTAACATGATGGGAGCAATTGCTAAAATGGAAGCAGAGAGATAGAAAGGAGAATGTAGTTTGAAGAGATTTTGAGAAGACTGAATCTGTGGGATTTAGTAATCAGTGGATTGTGACAATTGTTTGGGATGTGTTGATGACTTCCAGTGTCTCACTTGAGCATCTCAGTACATGATGGAGCTAGCCAGGGAGAAAAGGATACAGGCTGATGGTGAGGAACAGGTTTGAGGAGAACAAAGGAAGGCAGGGAGGGATGAATTAAAGGTTGACTATGACTGTGGGACATCCAGGTATTTAGTAGATGGTTGGATATTACATGTGTATAGCCCAGAGGACAGATCCAGGCTGGGGGGCTGTTGGGGGGCAGTTTGAGAGAGAGGGATTGAAAGAAGAATTGAGATGACAAGGCAGCCCAGGGGAAGTGTGTTGAGTGATGAGAGAGTGAGTTGAGTGAAGGAGAGAGTCATGAGAATGGAAACCTGGATACATTGAACTTAAGAGTTAGCGGAGCAAAGGGTCTTCATGAGGAGTCTGTAGGGGACAGTTTTGGAGCATGAAGTACATGGTTAGAATGTTTTAGGTATCTTAGGTCAACACACAGACCCAGGAAAGAAGCATCCTAGGAGTGTGGATGTTACCGTGAGAAAGTGGAAGAATGTCAAAAGCAAAGTTTTCCTTTTCAAAATTTGCCCTGGAACTCTGCTTTCCTGTGAGAAAAAGGGTGGAAACCCTTAATACACTTTTGTACTGTGTGATTCCTGCCTACAAGTCTTAGAAAGGAGTGGACATTGATTATTCAAGATGGTGGCATAGAAAGACCTAAAGCTCCCCTTCTCCCATGGACAAACCAAATCTATAACTACACATAGAACAGTTTTTTTCTACAAAAGATGTGAAAACTAGCTGAACACCTCCTTCACAACAAAGGACAAAAGGACACATTGAGATAGGTAGGTGAACAGAGACATGGACTCACCAAACCCATGCCTGGTGCTGTGATCTACCAGTGAGAGTGACCTTACAAATATGGAGCTTATTTCTGAGGAGCGAGCCATGTTAGGCACCCCAACTCTTGGGACCTGCACTGGAGAAATGAGCCCCCAAAACAATTGGCTTTGGACATCAGTGGGTTTCATGTCAAGGGTACCCAAAGAGCTGTAGTAAAGTAAGACTCTACTCTTAAAGGGCATATGAACGTGACTCACTTGTCCTGCAACCTAGTACAAAAGGAGCAAGTTAAAAATCTTATAGACTATATGTAAAGGAGATTAATTGTCTGAGTTTAAAGTGTCTGCCAGAGGGACAGGGGTCAGTTGGATCTCTCTCAGAAGACAGGTGCTAGGAGGCACCATTTTTGCACTACTTCTACCTTGCTAGTGCTGCTTGCCTTGCTTCTCTGCACCCCCATAGTCCCACACTGCCGAACTGGATGGGCTGGCTCTTCCTGGGCTGGTGCTCCCCTCTGCCTCTGCTAAAGCCAGGAAATGCAAGTATTTCACATAGGGCTTGTATGTCTGGCTCTGATGGATAGTGGGCCTTGCATTTCTGGGCCTCTTGGGACTGAAACAGTTGGAGGCAATTGTGGCAGGCTGCTACCTCCAGGGTATTGGTATTACACAGACAGTTGACTGAATGAAACAAACTTTGTCTTCCTCTGGCCATTCCTTCAGTTCTAGGAGAGATCACTATTTTGCCTAATACACAGACACAAACAAAGAATTAGGCAAAATGAGGAGACAGAAATATGATCCAAACGAAAGAATAAGGTAACATTCTAGAGGGAAAAACCTTAATGGAGATAAGTAATTTACCTGATAAAGAATTCAAAGTGTAATAGTCATAAAGATGCTCATTGATCTTGGGAGAAGAAGGGATGAAGACAATTTCAACAGAGATAGAAAATATAAGAAGATATCAAATGGAAGTCGCAGAGCTGAAGAATACAGTGACTGAACTAGAAAAATATGCTAGAGAGAATCAGTAATAAACAAGATGAAGCAGAAGAACAGATCAGTGACCTGGCAGACAGGGCAGTGGAACTAACCCAAACAGCAGCAGGGAAAAAACAAAACAAAACAAACAGTTGTTTTTTTTTAAACAAAGATAACCTAAGAGACCTATGGGACAACATCAGTAACATTCACAGCTGAATGACAGTCATATTACAGGAGCTGCAGAAGGGGGAGAGGAGAAGGGACAAAAACTTATTTGAAAAAATAATGGATGAAAACTTTCCTAACCTGGGGAGGGTCACACAGATCCAGGAAGCCCAGGGAGTTCCAAATAAAAGGTGAACCCAAAGAGATCCATGCCAACACATCCTATAATTAAAATGTTAAAAGCTAAAGATAGACTCATGGGAAGATGGTGGAATAGAAAGATCCTGAGCTCACCTCCCATGGATATACCAAGGCTGGAACTACATGTAAAACAACTCTCTGAGAAGAACCTGAAGACTAGCAGAACAGCTCTTAGATATTTAACAGCTAAAGATATTTTAAAAAGCAATGTCAAAGTATGGAAAGAACCTAGATGTCCATCAACAGATAAATGGATAAAGAAGATGTGTCACACACACACACACACACACACACAAAATATAATACGATGCAGCTATCAAAAAATGAAGTCTTGCCATTTGCAATGACGTGGATAGAACTAGAGGGTATTATGCTAAGAGAAATAAGTCAATCAGAGAAAGATAATTATCATATCTCTCTGATAATTAGAAATTTGAGAGGTGGGGGGGGTGTTGGGGGGGTAAGTAGGGAAAAAAATGAAACAAGATGGGACCCGGGAGGGAAACAAACCATAAGAGACTCTTTAATCTTAGGAAACAAACTGAGGGTTGCTGGGGGAGTGGCAGGGGAAGGATAGGGTGGCAGGGTTATGGACATTGGGGAAGGTGTGTGCTATGGTGAGTGCTGTGAATTGTGTAAGACTGATGATTCACAGACCTGTACCCCTGAAGCAAATAATACATTGTATGTTAATTTTTAAAAAAAGTGATGTCAAGAAGAATAGGAGGGGCAGAGACATGGTCAGATTGGGAAATGAACCCCTAGCACAGTAAAGCATAAGTGGGAAAAATATCAAGGTATAGAGGTCCTCCCTGAGAAGTGAGGGGGGTTCAAGCCCCATATTGGGCTCCCCTTGCCCTGGGGGTATTCACACTGGGAAGTTAAGGCCTGGCTTTGCATATCAATGGAGCTTAACTCTATGAGGGCAAGACACCTAGAGGGAATGAAGACCCTGCATTTAAAGGGCCCATGAACAGTTTCACTTGCTTGGAGACCTAGAACAGAGGTACCAGTTGGAAAGTGCCTGGAACATGCATGAAAGAGATTGACTAATATTAGGGCGTGTGCCAGAGGGGCAGGGATCTGTAGGAACTCTCTCCAGGAAACACGGTACTGGAGGGCACCACTTTTTTGCCCTCCTTTAGCTGACCCAGTTCTGGCAGATGCTTTTTCTGACACCCTTCCCGTCAGCCTCACTAGCAACCATTCACCCCATTTCATGTTCCCCTGCAGACTAGCCTACCCCTACAGGCACCCTTCAAAGTGGCTCCTATCCCACCACAACCTGGCAGGCAACCTCTGTCGGGATCAGTGCCCTGCCCAAAGCAACTTCTACCCACCTCCCCCACCCGGTGGGAAGCCTTAGCTGGGACAGACACTACTCCAAAGTGACTCATGCCCCATGAAATGGGGGCCAGCCCTGCATACCAGCATGCCTGCAACAGTTGTGGCTAGGCCTTGCAGTCAGCCATTCTGGTGGCCAACTGCCCCCACCAGCATGTCTGCAGCAACCATAGCCAGGCCTCTTCACCAGTTGGGCTGAGGCCAGCTCCATCCTTGCAGTGTGCCCACAGTAATAATAGCCAGGCATTGGAGCCAGCCCCACCCACCAGCATGCCCCTGGCACTAATGGCCCAGTCACAGCAGGAGGGCGTATGCAGCCCATACAGAGGACACCCCTTAACTATTTGTTTCTAGTGACCAGGGAACGTGTGTTTCTGGGTCCCACAAGATACTTTCTTCATAACGCCACTACCTTCAAGACAGGGAGATGTAGCTGACCTACTTAATGTATAAAAGCAGTCAGACAAACCAGGGAGACAGAAGAATGTGTTCTGAGTGAAAGAATAAGACCAAATTTCAGAAAAGAACTAAACTAAAAGGAGTTAAGCAATCTACCTGATAAAGGGTTCAAAGTAATAGTCATAAAGATGATCTCTAAACTGGAAAGAAAAATGGATGAACTCACTGAGAAATTCATTGAAAAGATAGAAATATAAAAAAGAATCAGAGTAGGGGCACCTGGAAGACTCAGTCCATTAGGTGTAAAATATGTAAAACTTAACACCCCCAAAAAACAGATAATCAAGTCAAAAAATGGGCAGAAGACATGTACAGACACTTCTCCAAAGAAGAGATACAAATGGCTAGCAGACACATGAAAAAATGTTCATCATCATTAGCCATCAGGGAAATTCAAATCAAAACCACATTGAGATACCACCTTACCAGTTAGAATGGCAAAAATTAACAAGGCATGGGACGCCTGGGTGGCTCAGTCGGTTAAGCGGCTGCCTTCAGCTCAGGTCATGATCCCAGCGTCCTGGGATCGAGTCCCACATCGGGCTCCTTGCTCAGCAGGGAGCCTGCTTCTCCCTCAGCCTCTGCCTGCCTGTGCTCGCTCGCTCTCTCTCTCTCTGACAAATAAATAAATAAATAATCTTAAAAAAAAAAATTAACAAGGCAACAAATGTTGGAGAGGATGTGGAGAAAAGGGAGCCTTCTTACACTGTTGGTGGGGATGCAAGTTGATGCAGCCACTTTGAAAAGCAATGTGGAGATTCCTTAAAAAAATTAAAAATAGAGCTACCCTATGACCTGGCATTGCACTACTAGGTATTTACCCCAAACATACAGATGTAGTGAAAAGAAGGGCCATATGTACCCAATTTTCATAGCAGAAATGTCCACAATAGCCAAACTGGAAAGAGCCGAGATGCCCTTCAACAGACAAATGAATAAAGAAGATGTGGTCCATATATACCATGGAATATTACTCAGCCATCAGAAAGGATGAATACCCAACTTTTGTATCAACATGGATGGGACTGGAGGAGATTATGCTGAGTGAAATAAGTCAAGCAGAGAAAGTCAATTATCATATGGTTTCACTTACTTTTGGAACGTAAGGAATAACATGAAGAACATTAGGAGAAGGAAAGGAAAAGTGCAGGGGTTGGAAATCGGAGGGGGATACAAAGCATGAGAGACTGTAGACTGTGAGAAACAAATTGAGGGTTTTAGAGGGAAGGGAGGTGAGGGGATGGGTGAGCCTGATGGTGGTATTGCATGGAGCGCTGGGTGTTATACATAAACAATGAATCTTGGAACACTTCATCAAAAACTAATGTTGTATTATATGGTGACTAACATAACACAATAAAAAAAAAAAAAGAAAACTGCAGGCCAATATCCCTGATGAACACAGATGAAAAGTAATGATATATTATATGGTGACTAACACAATAAAAAAAAAATAAAAAGAAAACTATAGGCCAATATCCCTGATGAACATAGATGAAAAGATCCTCAACACACACCATGACCAAATGGGATTTATTGAAGGGATGTGAGGAGGGCTAAACCTTTGCACATCAATCAACATGATCTACAGTATTAACAAATTAAGGATAAAAAATCATGATAATCTCAACAGATGCAAAAAAAAAAAAAAAAAGCCTTTGACAAAGTTTAAAATCCTTTATGATAAAAACTCACCAAAGCAAGAATGAAGGAAATGTACCTCAACATAATAAAGGCCATATGTGACAAACCCCACAGCTAACATCATGCTAAACGATGAAAAGCTAAAAGCTTTTCCTCTAAGGTAAGGAGCAAGACAAGGATGCCCACTCTCACCACTTCTATTCAGCATAGTATTGGAAATTCTAGCTGGACTAGTTAGGTGGGAAAAAGATAAAAATGCTTCCAAATTAGGAAGAAGCAAAATCGTTATTATTTGTGGACAACATGATTTTATATATAGAAGTCCCTGAAGACTCCACCAAAAAGGTGTGAGAATAACAAATGGCATGGAAAAAGCCTAGTGGAAAGAACTGGACAGGCTTTCAGTCTAGTTCCATGTCTGATGACACCAGAACTCTCTGGTGTCTCTCTGGGAACTTGTTTCCTTAGCTGTCAGGTGGGAAATGGAATGGATAATGTTCTTTGTACAACACTAGCCCCAAAGTCCGCATGAGAAAAAGGGTACCAAGGACCAAACAGATTTGCAAAACAGTGACAATTAATTTTCAAGGCTCTAAGTTCTGCTATCAAAGAAAACATCTTAGCGGCACCTGGGTGGCTCAGCTGGTTGAGTGCCCAACTCTTGATTTCAGCTCAGGTCATGATCTCAGGGTCCTGGGATCAAGCTCCCTGTCAGGCTCTGTGCTCAGCACAGGGTCTCCTTGGGATTCTCTCTCTCCCTCTCCCCACCTCTGCCTGCACACACATGTGCACATGCATGTTCTTGTTCTCTAAAATGAATAAATAAAATCTTCTTTAAAAAAAAAAAGCTGTGAGAACTAAGAAACAACTTCAGTAAAGTTGCAGGATGCAAAAACAGTTTACAAAAATCTGTTCTCTCTATACACTAGCAATAGATGGTTAGAAAGAGAAATTAAGAAAACAATCTCATTTACAATCACAACAAAAAGAATAAAATACCTAGGAAGAAGTTTAGCCAAGGAGGTGGAAGACGTCTACACTGGAAAGTACAAGATACTGATGAATGAAACAAGAAACAAATAAATGGAAATTATTATATGTTCATTGATTGGAATAATTAATGTTGTTAAAATGTATTACCCAAAGCAGTTTGTAGATTCAGTGTAGTTGTTCTCAAAATCCCAGTCACATTTTTCACAGAAATAGAACAAACATCTCTAAAATTTATATGGAACCACAAAAGATCCTGAATAGCCAGAGTGATCTTGAGAAAGAACAAAGCTGAAGGCATCACATTCCTTGATTTCAAACTGTATTACAAAGGTATGGTAATCAAGACAGTATGGTATTGGCAAAAAAACAGATGCATAGATTACTACAACAGAATAGAGAGCATAGAATTAAACCCACATATATATGGTTAGTTAATTTATGCCATAGGAGGTGAGAATGTACAGTGGAGAAAGGACAGTCTCTTCAATAGATGGTTTGGGAAAACTGGACCACTATCTTATTCTATATGCAAAAATAAAGTCAGTGTGGATTGAAAACTTGAAGGCAATATTTGAAGTCATAGAACTACTAGAAAAAAAACATAGGCAGTAAGCTCCCTACTGTTGGTCTTATGTGTAGTAATGTATAGCATGGTGACTAGAGCAACCACACTGTATTTCACTTAAAAAACTTTGTATAGTGACAGGAGGAAACTACACTTATGATGGTGATCATTTTTCAGTGTTATATAAGTATTGAATCATTTTGTATACCTGAAATTATGTGTTATGTGTAAATTATACTTCAGTGTTTTAAAAGAAAGGCATTGATCTAATTCAGTGGTCTCCAAAGTCTGATGTCTTTAGCATTAAATATTAGAACCATGAGGTAGTTAATTTATGATGTCTATATGTTTTTTAATGTAATCCTTTCAAAATTTCTATTATACATTTTTATAATGTGCATAATATAGTGTTATATATACTTTATAAAGAAATATATATGCATATAGAGTATATATGCTCACAACTTTTTAAGGTAGGAGTACATAATAAAAATTTTTTGAAGACCTTTAATCACATCACTCAAGTATAGTTTGAGTATAATGAACCCAAAACATGTTTTTCTCTATCTTACAGAAACTGGACATTTATTCCAGTTTTGGGTTTTTTTGGTTTTTGATTTTTGGTATTTTTTATTTTTTATTTTTTGTTTTTGTTTGTTTTTTGACAGAGATCACAAGTAGGCAGAGAGGCAGAAAGAGAGAGAGGGGAAGAAGCGGGCTCCCCGCCGAGCAGAGAGCCTGATGCGGGGCTCGATCCCAGGACCCTGGAATCATGACCTGAGCTGAAGGCAGAGGCCTTAACCCACTGAGCTACCCAGACACCCCTGTTTTTTGTTTTTTTATACAGAAGATCTGTTTCGCTATATCATTTGTATATATAGCAACCAAGTTTCCGGAACTATTTTACAATACCAAACACAGCTATATTTTGTTCTTGCTGAGAAAATAGTTTAAAACAAATTAGGTTCTCACAGTATTCTGATCTCTTAGCAGCTTTTGATTCTAGAGATGGTAGTCATCTATACCATCTATACTATATGACCTGAATTTAGAGCCCATGTTTTTAATGTTACTTCAAAGCTTGTGTCATAATACCCCTGCCATAATCAGATTAGATGACAGCCATATTTTAGCAGCTGACACTCCAGTGGTGAAGAGCACCAAATTGTGCTCTCTCTTTATTAAATCCAGCTATATAATCCAGTTCATTTTTGCTGATGTTATATGTGCCTACCAGTCATAGTGATTAGAAAGACAAGCTTCTCTGCTCTCAGGATAGTGCCTTCCTTGAGAAATTAATAGTTCTTTGAGGGTGTAGAACAGTTCATCCCCAGTGTATTAGTGAGAATGTTTAATCACATTGCCTTCCGCACCAAATTTGATTAATAATATCTAGAAAACATTTCATAATATATAAAGGATTTGTGCACATTTCATTTTTTATATTAGCTTTGGGTTTATTTTTTAATTTCTTTTTTAAATTTAATTATCATATAATGTATTATTGGTTTCAGAGGTGGAGGTGCAGATTTCATTTATTCTTCACTTAGTAAATGGGATAAGGTTACTTATAAAGTTGTTTTAAGGATTCGGTGAGTAAAGACAGTATCTTGTGCATAGTAAGGGTTCAGTAAATATTAACCATTGTTGTATGAAAGAATAGTAATAAATACCAGTGCTGCACTGGATGACAATGAGTAGTGACTTGAGAGTTTGGGTTTGTCTTCCCTCGGTCCTCCCACTGATAAGCTGTGTGGCTTTCTTCCTTGCTTTCCTAAGGTTTTTTTTCCCTTTATTTGTAGAATGACTATGATGACATTTCTTTCCGACACTTACTGTATAAATTAAATTAGAAAGGAAGGTGATTATCACAGTGTTTCTCCCATAGGAACTTTTATTTTATGCCTTATGTTATAGCCTCGGAATTGCCAGTGTTCTTTCTCAATTATAAATAATTATTGTTGAGAGAGGTTGTGTCAAATACCATTGAAAGACACAGGTACAAACAAACCCATGGGCATTTTGACCAAGTTTTGTGTGTTTATTATTCTGCCTTCCCTAGGTTCATCAGTTTATCTTTTCCCATTTGCTGCTAGGAAACTAAGGTACTAAATAATACTCATTTGTAGTAGTGATTCACTTCTAGGTTTCTAGGTATCTCTTACCTTAAAGAGATATGGTTTAATCTTTTATTTCATTTTTCTTTTTTGGCATGTTTGTGGCCCTTAAGTTTTTAATGTTATACCCTGCTGTATTCTTCTTGGAAATGTAAATTGTGGACATCATAGTACCAATACAGTTTACCTAGATTGGATTGGATTAAATCCACTAATCAGTTTGCTTTGATACTAGGCATATCCTTAACATTTTTTATGAGAAAATTATTGTATTTGTTCTTTTAAAAATCACAGCATTATGTAGTACACTAAGCATGTTTTGTGATATTTTAAAGATTTATTTATTTATTAAAAAGAGAGGGAGAGCGTGCAAGTGGCGGGAGGGGGCAGAGGGAGAGAATATTCAGGCAGACTTCCCCGCCGAGCATGGGGCTTGTTCATATGACCCATGAGATCATGACCTGAGCTGAAATCAAGAATTTTGGTGCTTAATGAACTGAGCCACACAGGTGCCCCCTGTTTTGTGGTATTTTTAAAAATTAAGGCATTTTTTCCCTTTTTGCCTCATGTTCACATGTTGTAATCTGTCTTTATCTGTGTGATAAGGAATTCTCTTAGCAGTCAGTTTACTTTTTCTTCTTATTCAAATCTCAACATTGTGGTTGCTATTAGGAAGCCTAACCTGATGTAAAGATACAGTGAGGATTTACTGAATAGAGGTCTCATTTGTTTAAAACGAATTCTAAAATTTCAAAGAAGTTCCAGATTGTTTCACCTGTCTTAAATTTTTTAAAGAAAAGATATTCTTTATTGTGTTACCAACATATAAGTTCAATGACAATATGAATTTGCTGTTTACTTTTATATTTCAGTATCACTGGATATTGTCATCACTGAACACTTCCTCAAATAATGACTCTAACTAATAAAATAAAAATGTGCTAAGAGCTGACATTTTTTACAAAGTGAACTTATCAAAACTATGGTCTGTGTTTTAGAAAGAAAAGGAAAAAAAAAAGGAAGAGAAAAAGAAAGAAAAGGAGCCAGAAAAGCCCACAAAACCTCTTACAACTGAAAAGGTAAAATTCATTTTTTTAAAAATCCATTAAGATTACCTTCTTATTTTTGTAGTCTTACATATGAATGTCTTTTGGGATATTTACAATATGTGAATAACCATTCTTTTGTTAAGTAATTTGTGAATGAAAATGTATACTAAACATGTCCTTTTATATTGTCCTGTATAAATTTTAGTCTGTTACGTATCTATGGGTATAGATCAGGGGAACTCCTCAAGGACTAGTATTCTCTTATGAATGACATAAAGAAAAATGTTTTTAGTTTTCACGGACAATCAGATTTTGGTGAAAGTTTAGAGAATGGAGAGATCATACCTGAAAGGTGTTCAGAAAAGAGTTGATGCTTAAGTGTAAACATTTGAGGTAGATTTTGAGTTGTAGGTAGGATTAAGGTGAAAGGCAAGAATATATCATTTGGAGGGAATACTTTGAGGACAGGTATAGAAACTGAAAATAGACAAAGTATATTTAGAAAAATAGTACCTCTATAGAAAAAAATATTTGAAGAAAGATGTATATCTAGTATTAAGAGTAGTGAAAAATAAGACCAGCATGGTAGATTGAGCTCAAATTGTAGAGAACCTTAAAGTCTATCTTGATTGTTTTTTGGAGGAAAGGCTATAGGTAAGATTCCAAAGTCTGTACAGGTAGACCTAATTCAGAAAGGTTCTTTTGGAAGATTATTTTGGCAGTGATGTGCAAGATAGATGTGCTTAGGCAAACTAGAGGGAGAGAGAACATTAGCTTTTTAAAAGGCATTGGGTAAATAATTATGGCAGCTTGGCTTTGAATGTATTTAATCATGAAAGTATGGAAGCATGATAAAGGAATCATCAGTAAAGGGACCATCCTTGATACTTGTTGAAATTTTAAAAATTGACCTAACCAAGGCATAAATTACATATGCAGGGTACATCCACTTCAAGTGTACAGTGCAGGTACATACTAGTTCTTTCTCTCTCATTTATTAAAGCAATCTTTACCTTCAAAGAGTTGTAAGAATGTCCTTTCCTTTCCCCACCTCTTACCTAAAGCTTACTCATTCTACCTTTTTATCGTATCTCAACTAATGACACTTTTCCCTTCCTCAGAATTCTGGCAATATTGCTATACGTTTGATATTATTACTTTCTACTTTGTATTATTGTTTAATTGTATTTTTAGATAAATTTTCTTACCTAACACAGATGCATAGATGTTGTGTTTCCTGAGATTTATGCATAGTCAGGTGGGGACCAAGTCTATGTTTCTTTGTTTTCTAACAGTTTTTTGTTTGTAGTAGATGTTTAAGATAAATACATGTACATTGATTCACTGATGTTTCTCATCTCATACTATCTTGGATTCCAAAGTCATGAAGAACAATTAATAAACTGCAAATGATAGGACTATAAGACCTTTGCTAAGTAGAATTCTTTGAAATATTTTTTTGAAATACTGATTTTCAGTTAAAATTAATTTCTTTGAATATTCGTTTTAATGATAGTTTACTGAATTAAATTCTTACCTTTTATCAAATTAAATTTAGATGTTAAATATTATATTTTTTTCAAAGGAGTAATTAGGTTGGTAATTATAACCTGGTTACTTAAATAGGTTTAATTCTCCTCTGCTAACTTGCTCTTTAACATGCATGAATAAGCTTTGTTTTGTTTTTTTAAAGATCTAGAGAGAGGGAAAGAGCATGAGTATGCACAAGCCTGGGGGTGGGGGGAAGAGGGAGAAGAGAATCCTAAGGAGACTCCATGCTGAGTGCAGAGCCTGAAGTGGGGCTCTATCTCATAGCCCTGAGATTGTGATCTGAGCTGAAACCAAGACACTCAACTGACTGAGCCATTCGGGTGCCCCAATATGCATCAGTAAACTTTAAGTGAAATTTCTTATAATTTCCAGTTGCATTACAGAGGAATTTAAAAATCATTAGTAGATGTTATCTTTTATTGCCAAAAATTGGAAACATCAGAATAGTTTTTGTTGTGCTTCATAAGATATAACCACTTTTAAAACATCATATATTTATTTTCTCTCTTATATAAAAACCTTACTTAGCATTGAAATACAACGAGCATTTTGTTGTAGTGACTGTGTAATGTTTCACAGCCTTGGATGTAAATACTTGCCTTCTGTTGCTGTGTATGGAAAAGGGCTACAGCAATTACCTGAGAAATGAGCCTCTGGGAGCTTGAGAAGAACAGTTTAGGATGTGTGAGCAGTGAGAATCTATGGTTCCTATACTATTGCCTTTCGATACTTAGGTTTTATTAAAATCAGTTTACCTATCATCTGTTATTCTTACTCAACCTGCAGAGGTTTAGGACTCCTGCTGCTAATGGTGGGTTCCTTGCTGGAAGAATAATCATCTACAGGGAAAAACTTTGGTTCTTATCAAAATTTTGTGGTCAAGATAGTGCAGAGTATATAAGAAGGAAGAAACATTTAGAAGTGTAACAGTAGGGAAACAAAGGAAATAGCACAAAGCAGCTTTGTAAGCATGTAGACATTTTCATATACAGGCATTTTTCTTTATATTCTCTCTGATCTTTTATTTTAAGGGGCCATATATAGTCTGCAGATGAGAAATTAGTGGTAATATCAGTAAAAGTAGTAGAAATAGTAGTCAGAATAATATCATCATCATAAAGTAATAGTGTATTTCATAACTATTTCCTATGTGCCAGAAACTGACAGGTGTACAACTTATGTGTACAGTTGGACATATACAACGTATGTGTAGAGTGATCACCCATGTATTCACGATCTAAGTCAGGATCACGGCCAACACCCCAGAAGCTGCCCCCCTCCCAACACCATTCCCAATAAAATAATCACTTCCCTTCTCCCCAGAGATAAAAATTTATTTGCGTTTTAGAAATAGTTTCACCTTCTCTGCATGTATTTCTGAACAGTGTGGTTTATTTCTTTCTATTTTTTAACATACGAATGAAATGATACCACAAGTATTCTTTTGTATTTTGCTTTCTTTAGTTTACATTTTATTTATAAGGGTCAGTCATATTATATTTAGTTATAGTTTATTCAGTTAATTGTTTTGTAGTATTCTATTATATATATGCTCCTTATTTAATTTATCCATTCAGCTGTTAATAATGTTTGGATTATATCCAGGCTTTACCCGTTATAAGCAGTGCTGCTGTGAAGACTTCTGTACATGCATCTAAGCACGTATTTCTTTAAGATATACTTATGAGTGCAGTTGTTGGGTCATAATCTGCCCAAGTCTTGAACTTGACTAGATAAGGTTAAACTGTTGTCCAAATTGTATACCAAATGTATTCTGGTCTGGGCACATTCTTTACATTGTATACTATTGTCAGATTTTCCTCTTTTGGAGTTCTGGTTTGGATCTCTTGTCTGTTTTTTTCAGTTGGATTGCTTGCTTTTCCTCATTCATTTGTATCAATCTATGCACATGCATATACACACATAGAGGATCCTAGTCTTTTTTCAGTTATGTGTTTACAAATATCTTAGCTTTGTAACTTTATTGAGCTGATTTTATTGTTCTCCTTATTTCTAGTTTTTGAACACTGATAGGGCCTCCTTATTTCTGACATCAAAGGAAATCTTTCAACTTTCCACCTGTGTATGTTATCTTTATTCCTCACAAAAACTACAGAATTATTGTTGGTGGTCCCATGTTATAAATGGAAACTTAGAATATATGATTTGCCTGATGTCACCTAGTTTAGTTACAGAATTCATAGAGTCTGATTTCGAAGAACAATTTTACGAATTTTTTAAGACAGCACATATTAAACTCATCTCCTATCTCTTTATGTATTTAAAAGAATGAGACTGGATAGGGATTATTTATCCTAAAATACTTTTTCTAAATTCACTAATTTCTACAGGTTATTAAGTCATTAATATGGTTCTTAACACATAGCAGTGATGTAATAAATGGTTACTTACAAATAACTTAATTTGGGGCAGCTGGGTGGTGCAGTCCATTAAGCATCTGACTCTTGGTTTCAGCTCAGGTCATGATATCAGGGTCATGAGATCAAGTCCCACATTAGGCTCCATGCTCATCTTGGCAGAGTCTGCTTGAGATTCGCTCTCCCTCTCCTTTTCTCTTTGCCCCTCCCACTCATGCTCTTGTCTCTTTCTCAAATAAATAAGTCTTTAAAAAAAAATAAGTTAAGGGGCACCTGAGTTGGCTGAGTAGGTTAAGTGTCTGCCTTCAGCTCAGGTCATGATCCCAGGGTCCTGGAACCAAGCCCTGCATTGGGCTCCCTGCCCAGCAGGGAGTTTGCTTCTCCTCTCCTTCTGCCCTTACCCCCTTCTCATGCTCTCTCTCTTGCTCTCAAATAAATAAAATCTAAGACAAAAAAAAGTTAATTTGGGGGTTAGAAGGAATCTTACAACTCTAGTCCAAATCCCTTATTTTATAAGGAAGTAAATTAGGGGCACCTGGGTAGTTAAGCATCTGACCTTTGATTTCAGCTCAGGTCATGATCTCAAGCCTTGTGTGGGATTCCCTCTGCCCCTCTGTCCCTCTCTAAAAAGAAAGAAAGGAAGAGAGAGAGAGAGAGAAGGAAAGAAAAGAAAAAAAGAAAAGAGAAGAAAAAGAATATCCTAGAAGGACCTTAAAGCACCAAGAAGTAACTTGCTCAGTAGTAACAGTTGTTGGCAACTCAAGAGATTTGAACCCACATCTTCTGATTTAAGTCTCAGGTCCTGTGTGTTTGTGTGTGTTCTTATTTGACATACATGTCTTCAGGTTTCTTTGTTATTGCAACTTTTAGTCCTATTGTACATCCTACATCATTTTATAACTAACTGTCCAGGATTTCTAAAAAAGAGTTGTGTATTTGTATGTAACCTCATTCCATGCTATTTTCACTAGTAAATTAATAACTTTTACTGATTTATTAGCTTCTAGTGGGGACTTCTTTCTTCTTTAGATAAACTTGTTTTCCTTGAGCAGTCTATTTCTTTTGTTTAAACTGTATTTTGTATTTAAGTCTCACTGAGGTTTATATTTTTTGTGGTGTGTGAGCATCTGTTACTAACAGGGTCAGCTGGAGGCATGTTTGCTTTCTTTTTTGAGAAGAGTGAGGTAAAAGCTAAAAGTTTAACAAATCAAGTGATTAATAGGGTAGATGTTTATATAAATATATAAATTATATGTATATATAGATATAGATATCCTTTGTGCCTTAGATATTCTCCTGGAAAATTGTGTATAAATTTGACTTTTTCTAAAATACTCTGTCATACATTTGACCTCTCTAATTCATTTTGCTTAGATTTATCTACTATGCTGTCTCCCAAATAGCCAGTGATCTATAAATATATTCATGTAGATGAGAAGTAATCTTACATTATAGGAATATATATGAATTCTCTTTCAGTTTAAATGATCAGATCTTAATTTCTCCTTTAGAAGGTTCTAAGTTTTATCGTTTTTCTTTTCTAAAAGAAGTCTGTCTGTGTCAAAATATGGAAAATGGACAAATAGTCAACTCCTTGGTGGTGGTGGTGGTGGTGGGATTAACCCCTTTTAAGGTAACTGTTAATGTTGTTCTGGATTTAGTATTATTTATTACAACCCATCATATGGGTTATTATTGGTGAAGTTCTGAACTTTCTGAATTGTATGATAAATTTTCAGAGTCAGTAAACTTTTTTCTGTAAAAAACCAGTTGGTAAATATTTTAGGCTGTAGATCATAAGGTATCTGTCATAACTATTCAATTCTTTCTTTATTAAAAAAAAAACAGTAAATGAATGTTTTCCAATAAAACTTGACCTACAGAAACAGTTTGTTGAGATCCTCCCCTCTTTGAGAATTAGTTGCAGTGGAAGAAGCAGAGTCAGGAAGAGAGCCTTATTCAACCCTTGGTCTGTTGTTAACTGTCTCCTTGGCAGTCAGTTAACCACAGAACCTCCTTTTCTTCATTTATTAATGACAGGGTTACTAAATGATCTCTTCTAACTAAAATACTAAATAATAAAATATAAACTAAAATACTAAAAAATAAAATATAAAAAAAATAAAAAAAATAAAAACTAAATAATAGTTTAAATTTAAAATTATTCCACCTAGTGACACAGGGACAGATTCCTAAAATCATTTTAAAATACCCATAAAGATGGCTTTCAGTGTTCTGTAGAGCTGGCCTTTAGTCACTGAGTTCTCCATATTATTTTATACTGGTTTCTCATCCACAGTAGTTCTGATCTCTTAATCATTAGCTGTTTTACTGTTAAAGCACAAAGTCTAATTTAGGAGAAAAGGTATTTAGTTATTCCTAATGCAAGTTATTTCTGTATTTATATAAAACATAGATATCCACATATATATATATATATAAAACATTTGGAAAAAATGGCTTACTTTAAGGTATTTAGATATTTCTATTTAGCTGTTTATTTAAGTGTTATTGCACCTTTTTTTTTAAAGTTTTTATTTAAATTTCAGGTAGTTAACATACAGTGTAATACTAGTTTCAGGTATAGAATAGACAAATACCATATGATTGTACCATTGTTTTTATATGTGATGGATATATTAATAGAATAATTTAGCTTATTTTATCAAAGATTTATATTTTCATGGGCTTTATTCAAGTTCCTCTCTGAGATAATTATACGGAGGGGACATAATTATGTACCTATCTTGGAATATTTTTATGTTTTTACAAACTTAAAATTCTCTTAACATTCAAACTTTTATGTCTTTATTAAGTATTACCTGTTCTGTAGAAAAAAAACCATACAAACAAAACATTAAAAATCATGTAATTTCTTATAGTCTTTCTACCTAAGGATAACTGTTTTATTTATTTATTTATTTATTTATTTTTTAAAGATTTTATTTATTTATTTATTTGACAGACAGAGATTACAATAGGCAAGAGAGGCAGGCAGGGAGAGCGAGGAGGAAGCAGGCTCTCCGCGGAGCAGAGGGCCCGATGTGGGGCTCGATCCCAGGACCCTGGGATCACGACCCGAGCCGAAAGCAGAGGGTTTAACCCACTGAGCCACCCAGGCGCCCCAGGATAACTGTTTTAAACAATTTGTCTTAAGGTTTTCTATGCTCATGTGCATAGGCATCTATGTACTTATTCATATATCCCTTGGTGGGGTGCTTCAGTTTAAAAGAGGTTGCTGTCAATGGCATATGGTCCTCAAAATATGTGTTATAAATTTTTAAAAAAGATTTATCTATTTATTTGACAGAGAGACAGTGAGAGAGGGAACATAAGCAGGGGAAGTGGGAGAGGGAGAAGCAGGCTTCCTGCCTAATGCAGGGCTCGATTCAGGACTCTGGGATCATGAAAAAGGCAGACACCTAACAACTGAGCCACCCACATGCCCCAAATGTGTTACAATTTTTTAATGTAAAATTTAAAAAGTGTTTCTTAAGCAGATATTTGCCACTAGCTTCTTGAAATTCTTGAAAGAAAAATCAGCCCATAAAGTCTATCAATGTAGAATAAAAAAAATCCCAGGAAGGAAGGTAAAGAAGCAGTGATATTATGGGAAAGAGGAGGTTTCTACTTTTGATAATACTGTCATTAAAAAGTTATTTCAAGATATGACAAGTATTTGACTCTTTAAGAAAATTATATAGATGAATAGCAATTTTTTTTTCTAACTCCTAGTTGCAAAGGAAAGAACCATCAAGGGGCATCTGGGTGGCTTAGTGGGTTAAAGCCTCTGCCTTCGGCTCAGATCATGATCCCAGGGTCCTGGGATCGAGCCCCAGCCCCACGTCGGGCTCTCTGCTCAGCAGGGAGCCTGCTTCCTCCTCTCTGCCTGCCTTTCTGCCTACTTGTGATCTCTGTCTGTCAGGTGAGTGAATAAAATCTTAAAAAAAAAAAAAAAAGAAAGAACCAACAATGTTGCTTGTTTTTGAACAAGTCTTTTATATTATAAAACTTAGAAAAATAGATTTTTACTTAATAAATATAAGTGATTTAATCTTACAATAGAAACAAAAACCACAATTGCAAGTCTGTTGAACTTAAAATTTCAGTACAGCACTGTAAAAGTAAGTAACCAATTGGAAATCAAATAAATTGTTCTTAGTAAAACATTAAAGTGAAATTAAGTGGCTCATTGCCAGATGCCATATTGATAGGTTATATTTTTTTTTAGCAATCTTACAGAGACATTTACAGCCACCAAGATCCAAATGTAATTTAAGCCAAATAAACCTTTCATGTGATACATGAATGCACTGATATTTCCAATAATTAATGCTTTTAAAGAAATCATGGAAACATATGGTCTAGGTGAGTAAGCATAGCAATGTCTCACAGAGCATATTTTTGTAAGTGGGTTGAGAAGAATCCTTATATTTTCTACAAATCATTTCATTCTCAGCTTAATGCTCAACCTTAGAGATTAGTTTGTTAATTTTTGTTTGTAAATTTAAAAAACAATAGGTATAATATCACTGTACATTTGGCTTAGAAAGCATCTTTATGTAGCTTTTCTGTTACCTAAATTTTACTAAGGTATAGATTGCTAGTTGCTATTGACAACTTCCTATCTTTTTTTAGCTGTTAAGTACCTCTTTAAAAATTAGTATTTTTCTCTTTGAAAAAGATCTCAGTACTATGTCTAAGTAGAGAGAAATCAAATGTTCTGTCTAATAAATTTTTTTTAAGATTTTATTTATTTATTGGTCAGAGAATGAGAGAGCACAAGCAGGGGAACAGCAGGCAGAAGTAGAGGAAGAAGCAGGATCCTGCTGAGCAAGGAGCCCGATGTGGGACGCAGTCCCAGAACTCTGGGATCATGACATGAGCTAAAGGCAGCTGCTTAACCGACTGAGCCACACAGATGTCCCATCTGTCTAGTAGATTTATAGTTACTCATTCTTTAACCAAGAAACAGAGTAGATTAAAAAAACCTAGCAGATTTTTAATAGCCTCTCCCTTCTTCCTTCCCATAGTACCCATATTGTATATGTTTTTAATAGGTTAGAAAACATGCCACAAGCAGAAAGAAAGAAATAACATCACCACAGATCTGACCACTTAGAAAAAATTATCACTAACCTTTTGATGTTTATCCTTCCTGATTGTTTTCCAATGGAAATATATGTATCTACATGGAATCATACTATACATATTATTTTGTAACCTACTCTGCTCCTCTCTCATTTAACAATGTCTTTTGTTAAATCTTCAGTGTGCTTTTTTCGTCTTTTTTTTTTCTTTTTTTAAAGATTTCACTTATTTATTTGACAGAGAGAGAAAGCAAGAGCAGGGGTAGCAACAGGCCGAGGGAGAAGCAGCCTCCTCACTGAGCAGGGAGACTGATCTGGGGCTTGATCCCAGGATCCCGAGATCATAACCTGAGCTGAAAGCAGATACTATATGTATGCTTTTCTATCTTCAATAACATTCCATTGAGTGGATACATCATAATTTATCTTATTCTGAGTACAGTAAGATTTTTAAAAATATCTCTCTTAAGTAATATGTATATATAATCAGTGTACAACTATGTGATAACTTTTTAGGGTCAGTTTTTAAAACTAGAACTGCTACATCAAAGGATATGAACTTTTAAAGAATCTTTTGAAAAATATTAACAAAATGCTAGAAGGCAGAGATGGGAGAGCCTGGACTTGGTTAGAAGACTTTAATTTGATTCTCATCTTCGCTATCTTCTAAATATCTGAACACTCTGAGTCTCAGTTTGAGCATATATGTGTGTGTGTACACACACACACTGTACATACACACATATGTACACTGGGCATTTTTGAGTACCTATCACATGTGAGACACTATTTTAGGTACTGAGGAGGCCTCAGTGGTGGATGGACAGCCTATGTGTTATAGGATGTTTAGCAGCATCCTGCCAGTCCTGACAGTCCAGAATGTCTTCAGACATGCTAAATGTCCCCTAAGGGCAAAATCACTCTTCCTTTCAGAATCACTAATTCACATTCTAGATCCATGAAACTGGGTCTTGATGTTGTTTTTCATCTTCTGGAATATTACTTTTGTGAAACTTGTATTTGTCTAGATTACTGCATTTATTTGAAAGTATTGGAGTGCCAGAATAACTAGAGGCAAAAAAGAAAGATTCCAACATCATCAAAACGTAGTGGAGGCCTGAAAACTGGGAAGAATGATTAGCCAAAGTGCTTATAGAATAAAGTACAACTGTCTAAGCCCTTCAGAGTCTAACCATTACTTGTTTTCACTTTCTCTTTTAGTTAATCCCTTTTCAGATCTATACACGTTGCAGGGCAACTGAGTAGATATTGTCTTCTAAACATGCCATTCTTATTTTTGTCTTATTTTGTCTCAATAACTTTGATTTGGTTCTGTCCTCCCCCCTCCCCATGTCTCTATCTACATCTGCTTCTAAATCTTTATCATTATAATGATATTCAGCCTCATTTCTCATTATAGCCATTTTTTCTTATTATAACACAAGAAAAATATAAAGGAAAATCAATTTTAAATTTAAATCTCGCCACTTTTAACATTTTGGTTTTTACTTCACTTTTTTCCCCTAGTTTGACTGCATTGTCTTTATGTTTTTGTTTCCTCATTCCCTACTTAATATTATATAATGATCATTTTCTTATGCAAAGTTTATATTACCATAAATTTTAGTATATAGACCATATTATACTATATTCTATATTATTATATTATATTATTATATTATTTTATTATATTATTAATATAATAATATAATATACATATATTATATTATTATATTAATAAGTTAATTGTGGAGGGCACGCATTGCATGGAGCACTGGGTGTGGTGTAAAACTATGAATTCTGTTACGCTGAAAAGAAATAAAAAAATACTAAAAAAGAAAAAAAATAAGTTAATTTTTAAAAATTTTTAACTTATTTCACAACATTTTCAAATATAAATGGAAATGAAAACTTACAGGACTTAAATAGGGCACTGTACCTAACACTAGGATGACTACTGTGAAACAGAAAATAAGAAGTATTAGTGAAGATTTGGAGAAGTTGGAATCCTTGTGCTCTATTGGGAGTGTAAGTTTTCACACTGAAAACCAGTGTGGTGATTCTTCAAAAAATTAAATATAGAATGACCATATAATACAGCGATTCCACTTCTGGATATATACCCCAAAGAATTGAAAACAGGGAATCAAACAGATATTTGTACACCCATGTTCACAGCAGCATTATTCATAAGAGCCAAAAAGTGGGGAAAACCCCCAAATTTCCATCAGATTTTAAGAAAAAAATCCTAAATTTCCATCATGGATGAATAGATAAACAAAATGTGGTATAGACGTACAATGGGATATTCAGCCTTATAGAAGGAAGGAAATTTTGATGCATACTGCAACATGGATGATCCTTAAGGAAATCATAGTAAGTGATAAAAGCCAGTTACAAAAGGACAAATACTGTATGATCCACTTCTTTGTGAAGCATTTTTTCATATATCTTTTAGCCATTTGGATGTCTTCCTTGGAAATGTATTCATGTCTTCTGCCCATTTCTTGACTGAATTGTTTTTTGGATGCTGAGTTTGAGAAGTTGTTTATAGATCTTGGATACCGACCCTTTATCTGATATGTCATTTGCAAATATCTTCTCCCATTCCACAGGTTGCCTTTTAGTTTTGTTGACTGTTTGCTGTGCAGAAGCTTTTTATCTCGATCAAGTCCTAGTAGTTCATTTTTGCTTTTGTTTCCCTTGCCACAGGAGACATGTCTTGCAGGAAGTTGCTGACCAAGGTCAGAGATGTTGTTGCCTCTGTTCTTTAGGATTTTGATGGATTCCTGTCTCACACTTAGGCCATTTGAGTTTATTTTTGTGCATAGTATAAGAAAGTGGTCCAGTTTCATTCTTCTCCATGTGGCTGTCCAGTTGTCCCAACACCATTTGTGGAAGAAACTTTTTTCCACTGGACATTCTTTCTCGCCCTGTTGAAGATTAGTTGACCAGAGTTGAGGGTCCATTTCTGGGTTCTTTATTCAGTTCCACTGATCTGTGTGTGTGTTTTTGAGCCAATGCCATACTGTTTTGATGATGACAGATTTGCAGTACAACTTGTAGTCCAGAATTGTGATGCCTCTGGTTTTTTCTTTTTCAGTGTTACTTTAGCTATTTGAAGTCTTTTGAGGTTCCATACAAATTTCAGAATTGTTTATTCCAGCTCTGTGAAAAATGCTGATGTTATTTTGAAAACATTTTGCATTGAATGTGTAGATTGCTTTGGGTAGTATAGATATTTTAACAATATTTGTTCTTATAATTCATGAGCCTGGGATGTTTTTGCAGTCTGGCTTTTTATTTATTTATTTATTTATTTATTTATTTATTTTTATTAAAGATTTCATTTATTTATTTGACAGAGAAAGCAAGAGCAGGGATAGCGGCCAGCAGAGGGAGAAGTAGCCTCCCTGCCAGGGAGCCTGATATGGAGCTTGACCCCAGGACCCTGGGGTCATGAGCCAAAGGCATAAGCTTAACCAACTGAACCACACAGATGGATTTTCTTTATTCATTAATTCACCTGGTGGCATTTGACTTAAAGCAATATAATCTGACCAGAAAGTAAAAAATATGCCATGGTGAAAGGACAAGGTGTTTCTCCACTCACCTGGGAGGCATTCATTTTCTTATTTTAAAAAAGTATCTATCTTTGTAACTATATGTGTGTGTGTGTGTGTGTGTGTGTGTGTGTGTGTGTGTGTGTGTGTGTTTATATGGAACCCCTAGCCTTGGGGTTTCCAGCTCTCCCTCTTTTGTGGCCTGTCAAAAGATGGCTGTTCTAGATATATATCTCTTTTAGATTTCTTTCTTGCCTTGGTTTTATGGCCTTTTGCTACCAGCCTGGTCCCCATTATTATTATTACTATATTTAATATTAGCTGTGGATCTGGAGAAATACTTTCTTTTCTTGTAGCAATGGTAAGTATTCTTGAGCTATTGCTTCTAAAGTATCAGAACAGGTTTTAATTATAGATTATGAAAATATGGTATGAACATCCTTACAATCTGATGAGGATATTGGTAGCAGTGAATATTAATAACCTTTTAGAGATGACTCTGTGGTCTTTGTTTTTCCCTGTGAGCCTAGTACTCTAGACATTTCATCATTTTGAAACTTTCCTTTTTAGCTTCATAGGCTGTGTAGCTTTGATCAGATGTCATTAGAACCTTGAGATGTACACTGTAGTTTACATCCTGTTTCTTCATTTCACCTGAATTCAGTTCTTTGAGTGTGTCTTCTTAAATTCTTAATCCCACCCACACTCAGCCCTCCTCTCTTTAGGATAGAAAGCATGCTGACCAAGTGCGAGTTCTGTTCTGGCTACTGTGATTATTCTGTGTGATTTAAGTGTAAGTTTGATAAAAGTATTTTAAAAGGAATTTGATCTGCTTGGTTGCTTTCAGGGAGATTATACTACCACTGTTTTGCATCCAGATATTTAGTGAGTGAGTATGCAGGAGAGGTACAGAGTATGGAGGTTAAGAGAAGTCAGAAATGACATGTTGGGATTATTAGGAGAGTCTTCGTGGTGGTGGTTATCTCTGACATGAGCTTTGGAAGGTAGTTAGGAAAGAGAAGGAGAGGGCAACAAGCAGAGGGAATAGTCTGAAAGAATGACTGAAATTATAAGGCACATCTTGGCAATAATAAATAAAACAGTTTACCCAGAGTGTAAGACAATAATGGAGTATAAGACAAAGATAATCTTGAGAAAACCTTGAGTTTCATGATAAATAGTGGATCACTCCTGATTTTGAGTAGGGAAGTATATTGATTTGAGCAATGGTTTAGTAAGAAGATATCTTGGCTGCAAAATTTAAGATGTACTGACAGGAGGAGCAGCAGTGAGTGATAGTGCAAGCAAGAGATAATTGAGGCTTGAATGGAGTGTGCTATCTTTATAAAAGTAGATTAGCCACCATCTGCATTTGTAGAAGAATGATTGAAAGGCTTTTTTGTTTTAATGCATTTTACTTTGCTTTTTAACAAATAGCCTTGTCAGACTCCAAGGGGCTATTGTATCAGGTTCATTCATTTAGTCACTCAGCAAGTATTTATTAAGCAGTCATTGTATACACAACATTAGAAATCTAGTAATAAGAAAAAATTCCTGCCTTCATGTGATAATGTGTATAGAATCATTTCAAACATAAAAGGTTCTTTACCAAGGAAAGATACTGACTGATGTGATGTTTAGTAATTACCACCATCAGAACTTTACGTTAGCCAGAGCCTAAAATGATATTAGTATGCCAATTCTCTGTTCTTATATCTGTATTTAAAGATATTTTAACTGATCATTAGACTTTAAATTATCGCACTGGTTTAGTACTTTGAATTTAATGATGAAATATGCATTATTTACTTTATTAGCAAATGTCTATTTCAGATATATTGATGATAGCTGGAATTGCATTGAATCTAAGAAATTCTCCCCTATTCCATTTTTCCGTCAATCAGCAGATAGGTTTTGGTGATAGGGATTCATTCCCAGAAGCAGTAGTCCTCAAACGATATGAGTCCTACCACCTCTAGTTATTTTGATTTAGCAGATCTAGAATGGGCTGCCAAATTTTGTAGTAACACGCAGACTCAGAATGAGATTAAATATAGCAAGAGCATAGTCTTCTATTTTTTCAACTTCTTAACCACTAATCCTGTTGAAACTAAACTTGTATGATTCTGCTAAGTAGATACTAGTCCACTGTCCTTAATTTTTCTTACCTAGGACCTTATTATTATAGCATTGTTAACTTAAAATTCCTTCAGCTGCTACAAGGGGAAGTACTCCTTTCTTCATAACTGATTTGAAAACATCTGAGGGAAAATACACTTGATTTGGGCTAAACTTTTGATCTCCAAGAGGTTTAAAAGCAGTTTGTATAATCATGGTTCCTTGCAATGATACAGAATAGAGTGTTGGACTTCCCTGCTTTTCTCCCTGGCTGTTACCTATGCTTGTAGAAAACTGGGACTTTTTCTCTTCAGCCACAATTCTGGATTAAAATCTGTTGAAAGGTCTTTTTAAATGACAACCAATCTCTGTTACTGAGAGTGTCCTTTGTCTCTATTTTATTTGTTTTTATTGTTATCCCCTTGGTAACTCTTCTATTTCTAAGTTTACAAAGATTTCATAAAGCTTAAATCCTTTCTGGCTCCATCTCTTTGTTGATTGTAAAGGAAGGTCAGAAAATGAATTCAATATTTATTTTTTACTGCCTGGCTGCTTTGAGTTCTCTAAAAACCAAGTAGAAGCCAGTAAGATCTGTAAAGGAATAAGGAGTTACTCTTTAAGTCATTTTAGAAGACCCAAAGATGTTGAGAATTGTCTTTGAAACAAATGTTTGTGATAGCATACAGAATCTTTAAAAAAAAATTGTCAGGGTAAGGTAGTTAAAATATTTACATAAATTTGCCTTAATTATAAGACCATAAATCTTTGGGATTTATTGCCCAAAGTGTATTGTGTTTATAAATGTAAATTTAGTCCAGATATTTAAAATATCTTTTTGTTAAATTTTAAATGGAAAATGGCAAATGTATATATACTTACTACTCAGCTTCAGCAACTCATGCCCAATTTTGTTGCGACTATACCTTTACTTTCCCCATATTATTTTGAAACAAATCTGGGCAGTTATATCATTTTATCCACAAACATTTCATTATATATCTCTAAAAGATAAGGTTGTTATGCCCCCAAAATGGGTCCGTGATTAAAGGAGCGAGACTGATACAAAGCGAAGGTCAAGCAAAGCTTTATTTCTGGCCAAGCATCAAGAATCAAACCGGCCAGCTAGGGATACACCTCTTACACAGAGAGGGTTACCCCGCTCTCCTTTACAGACTAGCTTTTAAGGGCAAAGGCCATGCGGTTGGGCCTGGCCATGCACAGGTGGCCAATGAAATTGTAATACACAGAGAAAGCTGCGCAGTGATGCTAGGTGACCAATTGAATTACAATTTACCTATAGTAGACATTTGACCCAGCCTATCACCTTGGTTAGGATTGGCACCCAAAAGGCTCCCAAAGGGCAGAGCCCATACTCCTTGGTAGCTTGGGAGAGTGTATGCAACCCCCTACTGATCGGATGTCTCCACCTGACCTGACCCACCCTTGTATTTGAGCTTTGTTACCTGAGGCTGTTTTCCAGGACTTGTTTTTAAGTAAGTCCCCTGGGGAAAGGGGAGCAGGGACAGTTTAAGGGTTAAACAACAGTGTTATTGTTTAACCTCAATGGAAGCTCCTGGCAAAAATAAAAATATAAAATAGGTCCTTACAAGGTGTCTTAAAAAAACAACAAAGTACCCTGTATAATGTTCAGATTTCTAGTTAGCTCATACGCGTCATAGTTTTTTTCTCAGTTTGTTTGTTTGTATCAAAGTGCAGATCAGAATGATATGTCTTTTAAGCTTTTTAATCTAGTAATTCCTTCTTTACCTCTTCTTTTTTCTTTGTAATTTTCTTGTGGGGGGAAAAGGGTGTCTTTTCCTTTCCCACAGTATGACTTTTGCTGATTTGCATCTCCATACTTCTTTTGCCCTTTGTATTTCATATAATTGGGTAGATGCATTCCCATTTGATTTTTTTTAAGCTAGACTATTATGTTGTAATTATATTTCCATCAGGAAATAATACCTGGCTATTTCTCTCTTGATATTGTTAGCCCATTTACATTAATACCTACGTCCAGGAATCTATTAGGGGCTGCAAAACGGTGATACACTAATTCTCTTTTTTCTTTTTCATTCAGTAGTTGAAATACTCGTACTAGTTTTGCTTACCTAGTACTATAATTCATATAGGAAGGGCAGCTTCATTCTTTCCCTTAATCTAATAGTTTTCAAAATAATGAGTTGATTCATTAGCATCCTTCAGTTGTGTACAGTTAGGGGGTTTTTTGGTCTCATTATGTATTCATGAATTTAAACATATGTGGCATAGTCTATCCATTGAAGTTATCCTTTGATGAGAAGCCTCTTCAGGTTGGGTCCTGAGCCTTTTTTGTGATGCTGCTGTAAGTAGTATGATATTTTCCTTGATATTTGGTATGATAATTGTTTTAAGCTCATCTTGTACATTGCCTTTCCCAGACTTGTAACTGCCCGCCATTTTACTAGGGAGCCCTGGTTCCCTTTAGCAGAAAATAGTATTTCATTACCACAGTGTAGGTCCTAGTAGTGTTCATTGTGTGTGTGCATATATATATATATATATATATATATATATATATATACAGTTCCTCAAATTTAAATTGTTTACTCTCTCCAGCTGTCAATTTATAGAAAAAAGTTATGACTAGTCATAGCAAATCAAGAACAGATTGTGGATTTGAATTTAGAACTCCATAGTTTACTGTTTTCTTAGTTAAAAAAAAATTTGTTCCCAAACGAATAGCCAACACTGGCTTGGTTATTTGTGACCTGCTGCTAAAGAACCGTAGGCAGCAGGTATTAATTTCTATTCCCATTTCTTCGTTATTTTTACTTTCATCCCTTTGTAAATCCTATTTTTAAATATGATATTACATTAAAAACTGAGTATGCTCAGATCTCATTTATCATGAAAGTCTATTCCTGTGTATTATGCTGTTTTGCCACAGACAAACATATTTGCAAACAAAACAGAGCCCAGGAAGGTGTTGTAATAGAGATTTCTTTTAGGAATTGGTACCCAGGAGATACTCTTGGCTTTGGTGGTGGGCTGTTGAGGTGGAGAGGTTTGTTCCCCAATTTTCTCTTTCTTCCTTCCTGGCTTCCTAACCCTCTTTCTTCTAGAGGAAGAAGAGAGCTGGACTGGAGGACACCAGGTCTGTGGGAGTGCAAGTGTGTCCCCATAGAATATTGGCATTCTTCAAACTGGGTGGAATATTTACTACTGAAGTATAATCCATGATAGTCTTTTTGTATCCAGTTTGTGGAAAAACCATGCTAATAACATTTTCCAGTTTTACATTTTTCTACCATGTTATTTTTTAAATAATAGTTTTATTGAGATATGTTTTACATATTATAAAATTCACCCATTAATATGTGTAATTCAGTGGTTTTTACTGTGTTATTAGAGCTCCACAACTATCCCCATTGTCCAGTCATCACACCTAAAAAGACCCCTTAGCTATTAGCGATCACCAAGTCCCCTGCATCCCTCATGGCCAACACTAATTTTCCTGTCTCTGTGGATTTGCCTGCTATGGATATTTTATATAAATGGTATCTGATAACATGTGGTATTTTGTGACTGGCTTCTTTCATTTAACAACTTTTAAAATTTCATAGCATGTAATAGTACCTTACTTTCTTGCAGTATATTTTGTTGTAATTATGGAGCAAAGAAGTGGTTATTCTCTCATCAACAAAATTATGAGCCATCAGAGTTTTAGAAAATATCGTGCTTTAATGATGCAAGAGTAGGAAGAACTGGGAAGTAGTCATTTATTAGGGAAAACTTGAAATCTGGAATCAGTGTTTACAGGACCAATAAGTTCTGTGTTCATATGTTTTTCAAGAATATCGTCTATACTGTCAAAACCAGAAACGTGTGGAATTAAAATGTGAGTTTTCCATATTTCAGTCCTTTACTGAACTTTTTAATGTAATTTTCTATTCTCCCTTGATTCTTCTCTAAAGTAAGCATAAAGTGATGTGAAAATATAAAAAAATTAAAAGGATTGCTTAAAATGTCCCTATTTCCATTCACAGATAGTTAGAAGACAGGAGAAGAGATGAGAAAAGAAGGAATTAGGAATTACATGGCATTATTTGCCATGGAGTTGACTGTCTTGCAGCTCAGTCACTTGTAATCTGATTTCCACAGTGGTGGAACTTGGCCTCTTTTCTGCCAGTTTCCTCCTGCCCTCCTATAATTTCCCCAGCCTTCACTCATTATACCTTTATACTCATTATACTATCTCTCATCCTCCAAGTGTGAAACTTAGGGGTGTTGGGATTTTCTGTCATGTTTTTTACACTTGCATTTCTTGATGCACAACACTGAGAAGTGAGGTACCCATTTCTTACACCTGTGGGGAATAACTCCTCTCCATCCACAGAACACAGGGGGATCATGCATCTAAGGAAATGATTGTCTTTTCCATTTCTTATACACAAATAAATCACAGATATTTTGGTATTGGTTACTTAATTGTCTTTGTTTATGTACAAATAAATTATTGTTTTTCTTTTATGAAAAAAAAAAAGGATTACTTAGACACAGATGGTAAATAAGGAGGAACTGATTATCCGTATAAACTGAGAGTTAAACTGACTGCTAATGGGAGTATCTGTGATACAATTTTTGTTGGGACAGAGTATGTTGAAGCCTATCAGAACAATGGTCATATTGTTAAAATTTTGAAATAGGGTACCACACATATTAATTATTACTTAAAACTGAATTTTACTAATAAGAAAGGAACATTTTGCTGAGTTGGCATTAATATGCCTCTTCTTAAGGTCATTTTAGAAAGACTTGCTGAACCTCCTGTTTTCAGACAGGGGACTGGATTCCCTGCCCATAGTGCTCTCTATAGGGAAGTGACTTCAGTTTGTCTCTCTGCTCTGCCTTTCCATTTGATTTCTGCTCCGGGAAGATGTTCATCTCAATTCTGAGCCTGACTAATCTTACAGGTTTTCTCACATAATATTTTTTGATGTGTTTGAAGCTGAAAAGATGTGATTAAGGATGAAATTCTGGAGCCATATTGACTATAGAATGTTATAAGCAAAAACATAAGAAACTTATTTAAAGACATAAGAAACTTATTTAAAACTTTGCTTAATAAGTAAATGTGAGCTAAGATATACACCAAATAGTCATTTACCATAGACAAGCAGTATCTCTTGGACATATCAATAGAAAAAAAGGATATATCACCAAAGATATTGCTTACAGATTTTCATGTCATTTTTCTATACAGTAAAATGTAAGGAAACAGTCATAATTCATGTTACAGAATTGTGAAGAGGAATAAGGTATGCTATGTCTTGGTACAGGAACTAGAGAAAGATTGTGAAAACTTTATATATTATTCAAAGTAATTTTGAGCCAATGAGAAAAGTTCTGTCTAGGATGATATCACAGATATATATATCTTTCCCACTTAATTATACAGAGTTAGTTTACTTTTTTATTAATAGGCATTATTTAGAAGCCTGTTTTTACCACTATAGAATTCTTTTTTTTTTTTTTTAATTTGACAGACAGAGATTACAAGTAGGCAGAGAGGCAGGCAGGGAGAGAGAGGAGGAAGCAGACTCCCCGCTGAGCAGAGTGCTTGATGTAGGGCTCAATCCCAGGACCCTGGGATCATGACCTGAGCTGAAGGCAGCGGCTTTAACCCACTGAGCCACCCAGGTGCCCCCCACTATAGAATTCTTAAATAAGCATTTAAATCTCCAGGCTCTTCTTCTTTTTAAATAGGCTAAACCGTCACTCTTAAAGAGACTAGTCAGTACAACCAGAAACTGAGAAGGGAGTAATCAGTAGCTGCTGAGGTTAGTCTTTTTAGAGTCTAAAGTTTGACTTCTCTATCCTTCTTCTCAGTAAAACCAGTGTTAGAAAATATCACTCCAGGTAGGTCTTGAAGTTGCTGTTGGGTTTTTTTTTTTTTTTTTTTCCCAAGATGTCCTGTTTTTTAAGGAGAAAATTAAGAGAATTAAAAGGAAAAAGACTTTCATTGTTATATTTTGTGTATATAGCTGTCTGAAGTGAAAGGGACATTTTGTAACTTCATAGAGATTTCATTTTAGAAGTTAAATTAGTTTTAAAAATTTTCCTAACCCTTTTGTAACCTTTGAAGTATAATAAGTAGATCTTAAATTTACAGCTTAAAAATTTATATACATGTATAACCAGGGCACAGATCACTGTACAAAACCATTTCTAATATTTTCGTACTCTTTTGGTCCTCCTAATCAGCACTTTCCCAAAGTTAATCACTATTCAGATTTTTTAATATAGGTACGTTTTGTCCACTTTTGTATTTCATGTAAATGAAATCATAAAGTATATACTCTTTCTGTGTCGGGTTTCTTTTGATATCATTGTGTCTCTGAGATTCATCCATGTTATTGTGGGTTCTTTTCTTATTGCCAAGTACTTTCCTGTTGTCAACATTTGCCATACTTAATTTTTCCATTCTACTCTTGGTTGACATGAGTAGTTTTGGGTTTAGGACTTTGATAAATAAAGCTGCTATGAACATTCTTGTACATGCCTTTTGGTAACACATACACACTGCTTACTGGGTATATACCTAAGAGTGGAAATGCTGGATCATAGGGTATGTGTATGTTCAGCTAAGTTTTCCAAAGTGATTGTATCAGTGTATATTCTCTTCAGTATTGTATAATAATTACAATTGCTTTCCATGTTTTACAAAACTTGGTATGTATTGTCACTTAAAAAAAGAATCTGATGGATATAGAAACTAGTAGGTTTATTATTGGTGCTAATTAAGTATAAAGAATGTCTTGGCAGTTAAAAGCTTATCTTTAAATTAGTAAATAATGTAAGTAGTTTGAGACAATTGTGACTAATACATGAAAGTTCTTCCACCCAAGACTGTTTGCTCTCTTCTTACTGTTTTACTTAAGTTAAAAAAGAAAGAATTGTGGAGTTAAAATTAGAATTACTGTCTTACGGAAAGCCATAAGAAAATGATAGTGACCTTATTTTGTTAGTTAAATAACTATATACTAAAATGCCCTCAAGCCTAAAAGAAAAAGGAACCAGCCGAAGTTATAATAGCTTTTAAATACTCATTATTAAAGTAACTGTGATAAGAAGTGTATAAGTTGTGGCAGAAAACCATATTTTAGGTTCTATTACAGACTTATAGTAAATTGGAAACTTTTTTTTCCTTCATGGAACTTCTAAAATGTTTTTGCAATCATTTAAAGCTTTATTGCAACTGAGGCAATAAAAAGGGAAGAAATCCAATTATTTTATGTGCAAAGCTTTCATTTCCTATTTAATGAAAGAAGGGAAGACTTTTGTTCAGTAAGCATGCAAGCTTTACAGTTCCTTACGGTAAATTAGAAATGTCCTTAAATAGAAAATTAGAAAAATATTTCCTTAGTAAATGCTGTAATGAAATGTAGTTTTACTAAGTTTAAGCCTTTACTTAAGAATGTTTCAGCCAAGGTGAAAGGGTTCAGTAATTAGATTTGATTGGTCATGAAGATAATAAAAATAAGAAGTGGTTACTTGATGTTTAACTATCGTAGGCATTTTTCTGAGCCCTTTATGTATGTTATTTCATGGGCTTCTCAGTGAGATTGATACTGTACTATTCTCATTTACTGATGAGGACCTTGAGAGATTTGGTAATTTACTTATGGTAACACAACTGTTGATTAGCCAAGCCAAGATTTGAATCTGTACATCCTGCCTTTAGTATATGTGTTCTTAATGAATATGCTACATTACTATCATAGGCCAAAAAGCGGAGATAGAAAGAATGGGTTAACCTAAGTTTCTACAGGTGCCAAGCATTGTGTTGAGCATTTTGTGTACTAATTAATTCTCACAGTAACAGTCCAGTCATATTTGTTTAATTGTCATTTGCCCATGGGATATTATGATTTCTTGATATTGTCTCCTTGCTCTCCCATCTGGCAACTTAATAGGTTAGGAGCCAGGCTACCTGATAGCGCTCATTTCTAAAAACCTCCAGGAACAAAGATGTTAAGTCCCATCTGTGCTAGCTTTCTCCAGGACCATCAGTCTTTTGTGTCTTTGCCTGGGTGTTCTAAGTTAAATATGCGTTTATTGAGCATCTTTTATGTGATGAGGCCTATTCTAGCATTGGGAGTACAAAGGTGACATCAGGAAAAAATACATATATCCTTTGGGAGCTTATAGTTTGAAGGAAAGACAGGGGCAGAGGGAGAAGAGAGGAAACCTTTGTCTCCTACCTGTGGTCTCTCCCCAAGCCCTCCCTCTGTTCTTTTCCACCATAAAAACTAGTCAGAATCTATAAGCAGGGGTGTAAGCTTCATTGTATAAGTTCCTTGACCTCAGTCTTTCCCTTTTCTAGTCCCATGGTGATCCCTAGTATTCCTTAAAGAGAGAAAAGGAGGAAGGTATGTTTCCAGATAGAAACATATTTTATTTTCTGGCTCATCTGGTTTTAGTTGAAATTTCAGTGATATTTTCATATCATCTCTCTTTTTGTGATGTTTTGACATATACACTAGTTATTGTATGTAGAAAGTCCTTATTGAAAAATTTTCCCTTTCTGGTCACTATGGTTGAGTCATAATATGGAAAGATTTCCAATAGATGATGTTGTTGGAAAACTGCTTTAATTATGTTCAAAGCCACTGTCAAATGAGGATTTGATAAAGGTGAGCTGGTTAACAAAGAGGATAAAATTGCTGAAGATGTGTCTCAAAATAGAATTATTTAAATAGTCCTCCTGAGTTCACAAATTTCTCAGTCGTACTCTACTCACTTCCTTGTGACTGCCCTACTCTTCCCTCAGGGGTAGTTTTATCTGGCAAGTACTGAATCAGTTCAGTTATTGTCCCATTCCATGCCTTCCATCAAGCAGAAACTACCTGCTGACTGGTCTCACTTTCAGTTCATGGCTACAGGTCTTGAATGGGCATTGAATGTTGCCTTGCAATTCAATTCTACTTTCCTTTTTCCTAGTATGTTTGCTTTCTAGTTTTCCAGAGTTCCTTTGTGCTTTCTTTTCTCTCTATAAACATAATACACAGTCCATTTCGGTAATGTTTTTGTTTCATGTTTGATCAAGAGAGTAGCAGTCATACAGGAACTTCCTCATTTTCTCAGCACCAAAACAGACAGCCTATATCTGTGCCCTGACTTTTCTCTTCATGAAATGGATAGGAGACCTTATGGAGACCAGCTGCTCCAACTAGGGTAGATATTTTACCTCACAACTTCATTCTTTATTTCTCCCCCTGCTTCCTTGTTATTTTTTTCCCCTCTTAACTGTATCTTATTATCTCTAGTTATTATTGTCTCTGTCTACCACCAGTCTTGAGTCATCTTTGGTCATTGTTTATATATTCTTACTCAGGGTTTTCTTCTCCTTGCATTCTATTCCAGTTTCTGTCTCTTTCTTGACACTCCCCCAATTAAAGTCACCAGTAACCTTCATGTTGTCAAATCCAGTGGATTTTTCGCTTATCTTTTTTCTCATCAGTTTTTTATACATATGGCCACTTCTTTCTTGAAGCACTTTCTTGTCTTGGTTTCCATGAACTCCGTTCCCTTGGTTTTATTCTCACTTCATTGCCTGTTCCTTCTAAGTATCCTCTGTTGGCTTCATCTCCTTTGCTAGGCCCCAAAGTATAAGGCCCCAGTTTATTGCTGGGCTCCCTTCTTTTATACTTTCTCTGCCCTCATTCAGTCCCATAGTCTTAATGATCAAGAACACCCTGTTTCTCTAGGCTTAACCCAGCTTCAGAACTCTCAGCTTGTTTATTCAGCATTCTTCCTGTAATCTCATTGTAACAGATGTCTTAGACTGGCCATCACCAAAACAGATTTCTTGATCCTCTATCTGCTGCCTTTCTATCTCAAGACACTGCATTGCTAGTCAACTCACTGAGTTGTTTTAAGTCAGAAATCTGCATTGACTTGGTTTCTTCTTTCCCTTGCTACCTCTGACACATCACTTCTAGCAGCAAATCCTAGTAACTATACCTCTCTCCATCTTCAGTTGCTATCCATCAAGCCACCATTATCTTTCCTCTGCAATATTGTCCTAAATATTTTCTTTTTCTCTGATTATTTTTTTTTCTGATTCATCTTTTTAAAAGTAAATCAGATCATGTTACTTCCTTGCTTCACACCTTCCAGTGACTTTCTATTGCCCTTAGAATGACATCAAGCTCTGTAGACCTTGTTGAATAGTCATACAATGAAGCCTTAGGCCCTTATTTGTGTCTCTGGGTTTACATTTTTCTACTCTCTCCCTTATTTTATTTATTTATTTTGCTCTAGCCATCTTTTTTTGTTGTTGTTCTCAGAACTTAATCAGACCTGAAGACCTTTGTACTCTTTGCCCTGCCTACAGTGCTTTTCTCTGATCTTCGTAAGAGTGCCTTCATTCTTGTCTTCAGATTTCACTTTAAGTAGTACCAGAGAGGGGCCTACCCTGCACTTCTGATTCAGGGTAGGCTGCAGTCGTACTTCATTACAACATCCTATTTTAAGTTACCTATGGCACTTAACACTGTTGTTTTATTTGTGATTATGTATTTTATTATCTGTTTCTCGACTTTGCACCCCCTCTTCACTTCCCCAAAGTGCCAAGTGTAGAATGTTGGTGCCTGGAATGATGCTCAGCAGCACATAGAGGTTTAATTATCAAATAAATGTCAGCGGACTGTCAGTAAGCAGCCCTTGTGGAAAATGATGATTGGCAAAAATGATCCTCTTTATGATTGTGCTGTTGGGAAAGTTGAACATGAAGGATGGACATAATTTAGGGGAGTAAAAAGAACTGAAGGGCAATTGCTACATAAGATCAAATTCTTGCTCCTTACCTTGCTTATAATGCAAACAGCTCACTATCAGGTCACTTAACTGAATGGTGTAGTGTTGAATGAACACAGGCCAGAGGTGATGAATCATCCTTAGGTTTAAAACAAGTAACACAACCACTGAGCCTACAATAGGATGTATAAACAGCTTAGTGTTTAGGCTATTTTTTTTTTCCCTTTAGCTGATACTTTTAATAACCTACCTTAGGGAAATTTTTAAAAAATAAAGAAGTAAAACTACCTCTATGATACTAGAAAATATTGTTTATCCAAAATACAAAAGGTATTTTAAAAATTAACAGCTGTTGCTATGCTATTATAACAAAAAGTTCCTTGTAGATGAATTATTAATAGATCTTTGCAGTTCTGAGAGGATTAGTTAATATGGTAATAGCTAAACTGATTAATATCTTTGTGACATATCTTAGAATATTTATACAGGCCTTGCCATTTAGGAAGATATTTCCCTGAACTAAAACTTCCAGTACAGTAGCTGATAGACTATATGGAAATGTATTCATCAGCCCTTGGTGAGGCCCAGCAGCACCCATACTTGATGTAGTTTTGTAATATTGGTGAGGTCCGGAGCCAATGGTCAAGAAACAATTCTTGAGAGATCTTTGGTGCAAAAAGGTGATTCTGTTAAAGCACAGCAACAGGACCCATGAGCAGAAAGCTGCTGCTGTGGAGTTGAGAGGAATGGCTTATTATATATTTGGAAGTTGGGGGAGGTAAGGACAAAGGGAGGTGTCCAAAAGGACTTCCATTTGCTAAAGAAGATCAGGAACTGGAGGCCTGGCTTTTGTCAAGCTAAAGTTGTTATTCCCTCTGGTAAGGCATTTAACTGAAGACAGTTGGGAGCTTCCTGGAGGAATGTTCTACTCTGCTTATCTCAGGTTCTTGTCAGTGGGCTGCAGATCAGAAATTTAACTTTGTTTACTTTCCCTTCTGCCTCAGTTTCCCACGTTGCTCATGGAAGGGAGGGTGATGTTTGGGCTCCAGGAAATTGAGTTATGGGTCTCTGGAAGTTAGGCTATTGATAAAGAATGCTTCTTCTTATAAATCACTATGACATTTTTTAACTGAGGGAGACGCATGCCCTCAAGTACTGGGATTTCTATATAAGTTAACCGTTTGTTTTTCCTTCCCTTAACTTTAGAGCAGCCAGGAGTGCCTGAGGAATGTCACACAGGTCTCACCTGGGAGGAAGGGAGATTTCGTGGTGTCAGCTTGTACTTTGCCCTCAGCTTGCTTTCTGCTCCTTCATCATACTCATACATGCATTCATATAGAGTGGAGCTATTTGGGGCCCACATTAGACTTTATTTGCATATTTAGGGCCCACAGTAGACTTTAATTGTAGTCCGTTAATGTTTTAGAGCTGGTAAGGACATAAGCAGTCTAATCCAACCACCTTATTCTTCAAATGAAGAAATGGGAGCTGAGTGTGATTATATATATATCCTGTAAGTAATGCCACAATTCAAATCCCGTAGTTTCTGAACTGAATCTCTGCCAGTAACCAGTGGGAGAGTCTGCCTTGTATGAATGGAGTTTTTTTTTGTCCTTAGATTTCCCCACGAGAAGATTTACATGGAGATTTGCATTCTAATAAAGACAGTCAGAAGGGGGAGCCTTGGGTGGCTCAGTGAGTTAAGCATCTGTCTTTTGGTCAGGTTTGATCTTTGAGTCCTGGGATCCAGCCCCACATTGGCTTACTGCACAGCAAGGAGTCTGCTTCTCTCTCTTCTCTCTCTCCTCTGCCCCTCCCCTCTGCTCCTTGTCTCTCTATCTCACACAAATAAATAAAATAAATAAAATTTAAAAAAAAAAGAAAAGAAAAGTAGCAAGCACAAAGTAGTTTATTAAAGCAAAATTACACTTGGAAGGTGGGAGAGCAGGCAGTTTCCCAGAAGTGGAACCAGCCCCTAGATTGTTTTGGGACTGGATATTATTGGGTCTTTCTGGGCTGGGAGGAGCAGTGACTTACACTGGGGTAGTCTCTAATGGAGGCTGCTTCCAGTCATTTGGGGAATTCCTTCCATTGGTTGGGAGGGGGAGTTTTGATCCTACTAGGTTTGTACCAGAGCCTCCTGGCTGCCTTTCTCTGTAAGGGGTGAGGAGGGGCTGTCCCACAATGCAAATGTATTATAATCAGTCTGGGTTTCTCTGGGGCAGAGGTGGAAGAGGAGTACACTTTCTCAACACCTGTTGCATTTTTCTGCTCTTGATCTGTCCTTCCCCAGGGTCTTGGAAGCTACCTCAAAATGTTGTGCCCCCTCCCCCCCCTTTAATGTGTAATCCTTGCCTTCAGCTCCTGTCTCTATCATTCCTTCTCAGGGACTTGGAATTCTGCCTTGGGGCATTCCTTCCACTGCTCCTTTTTAGCTCCTACCACCTAACAGTAACTTCTTTTTAATAGCAGTCTTTAATCAGTAATGATGCACTAGGAACCAGCAGTAAGTCTGTGTATCTAGTGATGGAAGCAGTCTTATCAGTTGGCTATTTGTGCTTACACAAATCCTGTAGGAAATACTCTGCAGCTTTCATTTTTGTCTTTGACTTTAGAAATTAAACGATTTTTCATATAGGTAATCTGTTCATTGGTGGTAAAATATCTGATATCTTGTGTGATGTGTTCAGTTGTTATGCTCTTCCCTATCATCCCCAAGCTAAGGGCCCATAATTCTCTGGCAGAGCAAGAAGACATGAGCTTGGGGTTATCTGCCTTTTCTTTAGTTTAAAAAGAAGGCAAAAACTAGAAGTAAAGTATTAGAAGATAGCACTGTATTATTCTGAAGTAGCCACACTAAGTGCCAAAGAGAATTTCCATTGTTCAGAAGAGAAGGAGACTAGGTTAGGTTGGAAGCTATTGCAGCGGAGAGAAGTAATTAGGTAATTAATTAGTAGGTAATTAATAGTAGTAGTGTATGTAGTAGGTCTGATAGTGGTAGTAGTATCTATACTAGTAGTTCAGTACTTTAATCCACTGTGCTTTGTCTGAAAGAGCACAGTCTCCAAACCCGTATATGTTAATATGATTCTTAGATCAATTATCATTAACAAAAGTAAAAAATAAAAACATGGGTTAACTACCTGTGACAACATGTTAACTACATGTGAACTCCATAAATGGAAATTGTTATCGTGGCTGTATTGTGGTAATATCAAATTATACCTTTGGATGGACTTCTTACCAAACTACTAGAATACTTAAAACATGAATTTAGAGAGGTGCCTGGGTGGCTCATATGGTTGTGTCTGCCTTAGGCTCAGGTCATGATCTCCAGGTCCTGGTATTGAGCTCTACATCGGGCTCTCAGTTCAGCAGGAAGTCTGCTTCTCCTTTTCCCTCTTCCCCTCCCCCTGCTTGTGCTCTCTCTCTCATAAATAAAATCTTTAAAAACAAAACAAAACAAAAAAGCCCCTCATGAATTTAGACATATTAATTATCAAATAATGTCTTACTAATAACTATGTAAAATAACTTTCTGAAATAAAGTAGCTATAAACTATTGGTTCTGTTCTTTACTAACAGTGATTTTATTTTATTATTAGATATTTTACTTTATTAAAATCAAGAGCTTAAATAGATAAACATTCTCTGAGAATTAAGTGAATAGTTTCTGACACTGAGCTTCTGTTTTCACTGTAGACTTATTGGCCCATATTAATGCAAACAGTGAAAGGATGAAATTCTCTACTAGGTTTCTTGTGATCTAGTAGTAAGTTGCTACAGTTTCTAGAGCTCACAACTGTGGCTATAAAGGAAACCTTGAAACAGTGTCAGGTGTCTGATAAAGCAGGCTGAAAGGTTATAGTAGCAGTCAGGGATGTTTCTCAGCCCTGTGTTCTGATCATAGTACCTGATGATAAGATGGGATGTAGAGCCATCAGCTTCTGAGATGATGGGAAGGAAGGAAAGAGGGAAAGGTTTTAATCTGAAATGTTTATGTAGTTTTTTATTTTTATAGTTTACAGAGCACTGTTGTAGTATTTATTTTATTTTACCTTTACCTTTTATCCACTTACAGTTTTCACTTATGCATTTGTGAGTTTCTCACCTTTATCATTTCCCTTCACTCTGAAGAACTTTTAAATTTCTGGTAAGGCAAGTCAATTGGCAACAAATTCCCTCCAGTCCTGTTTGTCTCAGAAAATCTTTTATGTCTCCTTTACTTTAGAAGGGTAGTTTTGCAGACTACAGAATTCTAGGTTTGTGGGTTTTTTCCTTCCAAATCAAAATATTTGATTACAATCTTTTCTTGCTTGCCTGGCTTCTGAGGAGAAGTATAAGTTCCTCAATAGATAAGTATTATTCATTCCCCCTTTGGCTTCCTTCAGAAATTTTTCTTTTTCTTCTTTTTAAAATTTAAATTTTAGTTAGATAACATACAGTGCAATATTGCTTTCTGGATTAGAATCCAGTGATTCATCACTTACATACAACACCCGGTGCTCATCACAGCAAGTACCCTCCTTAGTACCCATCACCCATCTAGCCCATCCCCTCTCTTTGATTTGTTTCCCTCTCTCCTTATTTTTTTTAACCCCTTCCCATATGTACATCTGTTTTGTTTCTTAAATTCCACATATGAGTGAAATCATATTGTGTTTGTCTTTCTCTGACTGACTTATTTCACTTAGCATAATACACTCTAGCTCCATCCATATCGTTGCAAATAGCAAGATTTCATTCTTTCTAATGGCTGAGTAATATTCGTGCACGTGCACACGTGTCTATGTGTACACACCACCTCTTTATGAATTCATCATTCAGTGACATTTGGGTTCTCTCCATAGTTTGGCAGTTTTGATAATGCTGTTTTAAACATCTAGGTGCATGTACTTCTTCAAGTCTGTATTTTTATATCCTTTGGGTAAATACCCAGTAGTGCAATTGCTGGATTGTAGGGTAGTTCCATTTTTAACTTTCTGAAGGAAGCTCTATACTGTTCTCCAGAGTGGTTGCACCAGTTTGCATTCCTATGAACACCTATTGTTTCTTGTAAGAGGGTTCCCCTTTCTCCACATCCTCGCCAACACCTATTGTTTCTTGTGTTGTTAATTGTAGCCATTCTGACAGATGTGAGATGGATATCTAATAATGGTTTTAATTTGTATTTCCTTGATGATGAGTGATGTTGAGAATCTTTTCATGTGTCTGTTAGCCATCTGGATGTCTTCTTTTGAAAAGTGTCTATTCCTGTCTTCTGCTCATTTCTTAGCTGGATTTTTTGTTTTTAGGGGGGTATTGAGGTTGCTAAGTTCTTTATAGATTTTGGATACTAATGCTTTATCAGATATATCATTTTGTGTATATCTTCTCCCATTCCATAGGTTGCTTTTCAGTTTTGTTGATTGTTTCCTTAACTGTGCAGGAGCTTTTTTATCTTGATGAAGTCCCAATAATTCATTTTTGCTTTTGTTTCCCTTACTCCTGGCAATGTGCCTACTAAGAATTGGCTGTGGCTGAAATCAAAGAGGTTGCTGCCTATGTTCTCCTCTATGATTTTGAGGGTTTGCTGCCTCACATTTAGGTCTATTTAGGTCAGAATTCCATTTTGAACTTATTTTTGTATGTGGTGTAAGAAAGTGATTCAGTTTCATTCTTCTGCATGTTGCTATCCAGTTTTCCCAACACCATTTGTTGAAAAGACTGTCTGTTTTACATTGGATACTTTCTTCTGCTTTGTCAAAGATTAGTTGACTGGTGTGGGTCCACTTTTGGGTTCTCTGTTCTGTTCCACTGATTTTTGTACCAGTACAGTACTGTCTTGATGACTCCAACTTAGTAATATAGCTTGAAATCCAGAATTTTGATGCCTCAGTTCTTTTTTAACATTCTTCTGACTAGTAGGTATCTTTCGTGGTTCCATACAAATTTTAAGATTGATTGTTCTAGCTCTATGAATGCTGGTGGTGTTTTGATAGGAATTGCATTAAATGTGTAGACTATTTTGTATATAATATCTTATATAAAATGTCTTATAACTATATTATTAATTATATATTATAATAATTATATACTGTTATATATTATATAATTATAATATAACTATAATATATAATGTACATATATTACAAAAATCTTAGATGTCTTATTATAGACATTTTAACAATATTTGTTCTTCCAGTCTGTGAGCATAGAATGCCTTTCTATTTGTGTCCTCCTCTATTTCTTTAATAAGTGTTCTGTAGTTTTCAAAGTACAGATCTTTTCCCTCTTTTTTTAAAAGATTTATTTATTAGAGAGAGAGAGCAGCATGGAACTGTATGGACAGAGGGAGAGGGACAGAGACTGTCAGGCGACTCCCTGTCAGGCGACTCCCTGCTGAGTGCAGAGCTCAGTGAAGGACTTGATCTCATGACCTGAGCCAAAATTAAGAGTCAGATGCTTAACCAGCTGTGCTCCCCTGGTGCTGTACGTCCTTCTTTAGTTAGGTTTATTCCTAGGTACGTTATTGTTTTTGGTGCACTTGCAAATAGGCTCGATTCCTTGTATCATTTTATATGCTTTGTTATTGGTGTATAGAAATGCAGGGGTGCCTGGGTGACTCAGTGGGTTAAAGCCTCTGCCTTTGGCTCAGGTTATGATCCCAGGGTCCTGGAATTGAGCCCCGCATCAGGCTCTCTGCTCAGTGGGGAGGCTGCAGATTTCTGCACATTGATTTTATAGCCTGCAACTTTGCTGAATTCATGTATTAGTTTTAGCAATTTTTTGGTGGAGTCTTTTGGGTTTTCTATATAGAGGATATTGTCATCTGCAAATAGTTACAGTTTGACTTCTTCCTTGCTGATTTGTGTGCCTTTTATTTCTTTTTGTTGTCCGACTGCTGAGGCTAGGACTTCCAGTACTATGTTAAATAGTAAGGGTGTGAATGGATATCCTTGTCTTGTTCCTGACTGTAGGAGAAAGGCTCTCACCTTTTTCTTCATTGAGGATATTCGCTGTGGGTCTTTCATATATGGTCTTTATGATGATGAGGTTGTTGAGGTATGGTCCCTCTATCCCTCCTTTGTTGAGGGCTTTTATCAAGAATGGGTGCTGTACTTTGTCATACAGTTTTTCTGCATCTATTGAGAGGAGCATATGGTTCTTATCCCTTTGTTTTATTAATGTGGTATATTACATTGATTGATTTGCACATATTGAATCGCCCTTGCAGCCCAGGAATAAACCCCACTTGATCATGGTGAATAATTCTTATAATGCACTGTTGGATTCGATTTGTTATTGTCTTGTTGAGAATTTTTACATCCATGTTCATTAGGGATGTTGGCCTGTAATTCTCCTTTTTAGTGGGGGTCTTTGTCTCATTTTAGAATCAAGGTAATACTGGACTTGTGGAATGAGTTTGGGCGTTTTCCTTCCATTTCTATTTTTTGGAACAATTTGAGAAGAATGGGTATTAACTCTCTTTAAATGCCTGGTAGAATTCCCCTGGGAAGCCATCTGGCCCAAACCTTTTGTTTATTGGGAAATTTTTGATTGCTGATTGAATTTCTTTGATGGTTATGGGTCTATTCAAATTTGACATTTCTTCTTCTTTCAGTTTTGGTAGTTTGTAAATTTCTAGGAATTCATCCATTTCTTCCAGATTGCCCAGTTTGTTGGCATGTAATTTTCCATAGTATTCTCATAAATGTTTGTATTTCTGCAGTGCTGGTTGTGATCTCTCCTCTTTCATTAATGATTGTATCTATTTGGATCCTTTCTCTTTTCTTTTTGATAAATCTGGCTAGAGTTTTATCAATTTTATTAATTCTTTAGGAGAACCAGTTCTTGGTTTCATCGATCTGTTCTATTGGGGTTTTTTTGTTTGTTTATTTCTATATCACTTGTTTCTGCTGTAATCTTTATTATTTCCCTTCTTCTGCTGGTTTTAGGCTTTATTTGCTGTTCTTTTCTAGCTCCTGTAGGTGTAAGGTTAGGTTGTATATTTGAGACTTTTCTGGCTTCTTGAGGTAGGCCTGTATTGCTGTATACTCCCCTCTTAGGACTGCCTTTGCTGAATCCCAAAGGTTTGGAACTGTCATGTTTCTTTCTCCCTTTCTTTGTTTTCTCTGTTAAATAGGGCTTTAGTAATTTAGTGGTGAAGTATGCAAAGAAAAGAAGCAAGCATTCAGTAGTCCTGTGGTTACGTCTTTTCTTTTAGTGAGCCTGTTTCCCTTGGCAGTGAATTTCTCAAGTGCCTCAAACTTCTCAAGTGCCTCTTTTCTGTACCTTAGGTGGAACAGGATGGCTGGAGGGGGGCCGAAATTGAGTATTTTTCTTTCCCCAGGTAAGCTAGGTACTGCTAAAACTCCAGTAGATTGGGCTCTCTTTTCCTCACCCCATGACAAAACCTGAAGGAGTTTTTCTCCAGTCTTCATTAGAGAAGCTTGGTAATGCTTTTGAACATAAAACTCACAGAAATGGGAGGCCCCCATGTGACAGGGTCCTGCAGTTTTTGATGCTCAGGTTAAGAGTCTTCTCAGCACTTTGTCAGTTACATACAATTCAGGTTTCTACCCTGGTGCTGGGTTTTTTGGTTTTTTCTTTTTGTTTTTTTAAGATTTTATTTATTTGGCAGAGAGAGAGAGAGATCACAAGTAGGCAGAGAGAGAGGAGGAAGCAGGGTCCCTACTGAGCAGAGAGCCCTATGCCGGGTTCAATCCCAGGACCCTGAGATCATAACCTGAGCTGAGGCAGACACTTAACGAGGCTTTACCCACTGAGCCACAGTGTGCCCCTGGTGCTGGGTTTTTGCTCCAGTAAGTTGAAATTCTCTCTGTTCTCCTTCTTTTTCTCCAGTTTTAGGGGCTACTGTTTGCCCTGCAACCTCACTTCTCTGTTGACATTTTTTTTTTTTTTAAGATTTTACTTATTTATTTGTCAGAGAGAGTGAGTACACACAAGCAGGCAGAGTGGCAGGCAGAGGCAGGGAGAGAAGCAGGCTTCCTGCCGAGCAAGGAGACCGATGCAGGACTCAATCCCAGGACCATGGGATCATGATCTGAGCTGAAGGCAGTGGCTTAACCAACTGAGCCACCCAGGCGCCCCACCACCTGGGTTTTGACAGAAGGACACTAGAGAATCCCTTACTAGAGAACTAAAATCTAGTCAGGGCAAAATTAAAAATGCTATAATGGAGATGCAAACCTAAATGGATGCCATAAAAATGAGGATGGACAAAGCAGAGTAACAAATCAGTGATACAAAAGATAAAAATATGGGAGCGCCTAGGTGTCTAGTTGGTTAAGTATCAGATTTGATTTTGGGGAAGGTCACTGATCTCAGGGTTGTGAGATCAAACCCCATATTGGAGCCCAGTGTGGAGCCTGTTTAAGTTTCTTTCACTCTCCCTCTTGCCCTTCCCCCCTCACTCCCAACCCATACTCTCTGTCTTAAAAAATTAAAAAGATAAAATTATGGAAAATAACAAAGCTAAAAAGAAGAGGAAAACGAAGGTAATGGATCAGGAAGACAGAATTAGGGAACTCAATGACTTATTAAAATGGACTAACATTCATATCATAAAAGTCCCAGAAGATGAAGAGAGAGAAAAAATGAAAATGATTGGATTTACAAAATCAAGTTCAAAGATAAAATGAAGAAGTTCAGGATGCAATAGTTATTAAACCTTTTGTGGGATTCTGTGGGACTGCACAGGTACACAGGTTACACCCACAAAGCTGGCCCTGCTCAGAAATATTCTGACTTGTTCAAAGCCACACAACTGGGAGGTGTCCAAGCTGGGTTTAAACTTAGGTGTTTGGCTAATGTTTTTCTAGCTTGCTTGCTTCCCTCCCTCCTGCCCTCCCCCTCCCTCTTTCTTTCTCTTTCTTTTCTTTCTTTCTTTTTTTCTGTATTTGTTATTACTTTTACAAATGCTTGTGTTGAGGGCTGACTTTCAAGGGATTGCAGCAAGGGAGCTTCTCAGCCACATAAAAAACCTTGACCCAGAAGCAGGTCATCTGTGAATAGTTTGGTTCCAGGTTTCCCATGAACCTGTGTTGTGTTGTGGGCAAGGGGGTGGCACCTTCCCAGCTGCACCCCATTTATTTTTTTTCTTTCAGTTATAATTTTCTATTAAGTAGTAATTATAAAAAACTCTTTTTCTTTCTCTGTAAACCTCCAGACTACTATGTAAAGCAAGAATAAAAGAGTAAGATGAATGTTAAAGACATAGGAATAGATACAGCCTATTCCTTGTATTGTAATTACTGACTTTTTTCCCAGTCTTGCTGATTCAGCACTGAGAGGCTGACTGGACATATGGATGCAGTCCACAGTCTTACAGAACTTTGAAGGATCGTTCTGCCCTTAAGAAGTTTACCACTGGTAGAAGGAGAGGAACCCCTTTATACCTGAGTCCAGCCGTACTGTAGTACTGTCTTCAGGCAAAGGCTCTAAGTATAATAGTGATGAGTATTTCAAACTGGGTACTTTTAAGAGTGAAACCAGGCACTATTAACAGTTAAGTTGGAATCACAGGCATTAATTGTAGGTGACCTGAGCAAACTGGGACATATGTCACCTACCTTTTAATGCCTTATCAGACACATGCTAAGCCTAAGCATGACATTCCTGTGAGCTTCCAGAAGACTTCCTTTGGTGTTTGTTTGTTTTTTTTTAACACCAGCATTGCACTAATCCATTCAGAACCACAATATGATTGTGTCTGCTTGCTTGACTAGAATATAAGCTTCTGGAGTTTAGGAACCAAGTCTTCTTCATCTTTGTATTCCTAGTGCTTTATAGACCTGGCACATAACTGTAAAGGCTGCCACCACAATCACCACTGACTGCCATTTATGAAGTACCTGTTATGTGTCCTCCCACTATGAAAGTGACTCTATATATTATTTTACTTAATCCTCACAAAAATCCTGCAATGTATGCCTACCAATGTAGGCATTTGATGTTTGTGTTACATAATGGGAAACCTTGCAGACCTCATATATAAAGCACTTTATATATAGGTCATTCTTTGAGAAGCTGTACAAACTGAGACAGGAACTAGATTAGAGACAGGCAAATGTCCAGATTCTTAGAAGGAAAATTTACATGAATTACGAATGCTTGTATCATTGAGCTTGACATGAATTCTCTGCAAAATTCAAATGGGACTTTTTTTTTAATGGCTTACTTTTCTCAAAATATTAACAGCAGTCACTAGGTTCAGACTAAGCTTATTTTTTGAGATTCTTTGATACTTTCTGGTCAAGATGTAGACAGGTAGGCCTTATGTGCAGATTGTAGATAGATTGTGAACTGGATGCACAGCTATACCAAAGTCCAGGGACTTTGTTCTTTGAAGCATTTTTATTATCAGAGCACATCAATGTCATATTGTTCAAATTTTCAAATAACCAACAAAGATTAGTTAAGACATTGCATGACAGAATAATTCCTCAAAAAATCTTAAACACAAGGATTCCAACAAACGGAACAAAAGTAAATTCCAAAATAAGTGCATCCAAACCTCAACTGCCCTAAATATAGTATCACAAGGGAAAATGTCAGGGAATTTTAGATGACTGAGGGCTTGATGTGAATTAGTGGTCTGCTATGGCTGCTGAGAGGGTCAGGGCTCCACTTAATAATTTCTCACTTGTTTTCAGCATGGCTCTGTCATGGAGTATAGGGATAAGTGAGTAGATGTTACAAGCTGCCTGAAGAGGAAACTTTATAATATTTACCACTGTCCAAATATGGAATAAGCTATATCACCATATCCAGTGATGCCATAATACTGGAAAATTTTCTTACAGAGAGAGACTGGCCATGTAAGAGATGTTACAGCGGTGTTCTATGCATCACATAATAAATTGAGTAAATGTCTTCTGAGGCTCCTTCCTGTTCTGAAATTTATATGTCTCATATTTCTCCCGCCCAGTAAAATATTGTTTGGAATTACAATGTCCCTAGGCCATATGAAGAGCCATTTACTGAAAGATGTCTATATGGGTGGGGAAATAAAATGTAGATTACAGTTCTAAATTGTAAAATGTAGATTACAGTTCTTCTAAATTGAAGCCTAAAAATACAACTTATTAAAGAATATTAAATTCAAAAACAGTATGCTATGTATTGATAAGTTTAATGTGAAAATGACCTATAACTACACTATAAAGAATGGCAAAGAAGAAAAAAGGAAACTTTAACAAGATTCAGAGTAAGTAAAACAAAATAAGATGTTGGAAATAAGTTATGTGCAGGATTATTTCTTACATAAAATAGGTTTAAACAAGGTTGTATATAATTTGGTTGTGACAGCATACACATACAAACACATATATAGTAATTATAACAATCAGTATATCCTCAGAATCAAGACAGTGAATTCTGTTAATGGATTGGTTTTAGACAATTGAGACTGCTGGGTAAACAATAAAGATGATTCAGTCTTTGCAATTTCTCTACTTTATGGTAGAATATATAGTGAAGTACAACCCAATAGCCTTTGAGTAACTCGTCGTTCATAAATTTTTACTAAAAAATTCTGTAAAGGTGAACTCCTGCCATAAAGATTTCAACATGTATCCAGATGATCGTATTCTGGTAATTGTATGTTATTGAGTGGCTTGTTAGAAATTACATTTCAGATTTCAAGTTGTAATGAAGGAGTAAATTAATGTTAATCCTCCTGTCCAGCAGAGTGTTGTGTGTCCAGTCTTGGCCTGAAGCAATGAAGGATTAGAGATTGGTGCCCAAAAAGAAAGCAGAGGATAGTTTTATTAAAGCAACAGTACACTCTCTAGGGGAGAGTGGTCAGATTCTGCAAGGTGCAGCTGGCCCTTAGATAGTTTTGGGGTTGGATATGTATTGGGTTTTTCTGGGCTGGGAAGACCTGTGACTTGCAGTGGGGTGGTCCTGAGGGCTCTTGACTGACAGCTAAGATTATGTAACCATTTTCCTACTATGTATGCCCATTCCCATAATGTATCTGAAAAGCCCATAAGGGGGCCTTTGACTGCAAAACAGATATATGTAAATGGCTGTATAGTTAAAGGTCAAGCTGGAGATACCTTTTTCCCTGCACTATGTATGCACCTTTTTAGGGACAGTTTCTCTAGGCTGTTAAATCCTGTTGCAAGGGGAACATGACCTGGTTTTCTTAATCGTAAAGGTGTTTCTTGGGGTGTTCCTTCCACTGCTCATCATCTGGTTTCTACTTCACACTCCATTGCTCTGATCATGTCACAAGACAGCACACCCCTGTGCTTACAGTGGTAGTGATCATTTCCTTCTCAGTACGGTTCATATGCATGCATAACATACTTCCCTTAGGGGTAATGTCTTTGCTTTGGCTACCGTCTTTGAAAATTGGTGCCCTATCTAACCACTAGCTCAAGTTGGTTGTTCAGATCCTTCTACAGTGTGGCCCTAGCTTATTTTTTTAAAATTTTCTGTTATTGTTTCTATACACTTAGACCCATAGGTTAGTGATACATATCCACTGTCTTTCTTGCTTTTCCGTATTCTGTTTTCTTACTTGGTACTTTTCAAACCAAATTCTGCCTGTTGGACTTTTTCCTATCTCTCCTACAGACTTCAAAGTAAATATTACTGTCTTTTTAAAGTCCTAATCATCCAGTGACCACCATCATGGGTATAAGTTGCATTTTACACGTTTTATATGGTCTTTATACTCTACCTTGTGTGAAATTATTTGTGTACTTGCCTTGTCTTATCTGTCAGATTGTGGTTCCTTTTTTGCAGCTTCTCTTTGTGTCATTGGAACAATAGTATCTATGTAAGTGTTGGGTAATTTTGAATCTAATTTGTAATAAATAGAAATTATTAAGGAAAAGGCATCATAGTACTGGGAAAGGAGCCCTATCAGGAGAACTTCTACTTCAGCCACTTATGGAGTCTTTGGACAAATCATATCTCTTTAAGATCCTTAATTTTAAAATGAGAGAGTTGAACATATACTATATTTTATATCCCTTCTGGTTGTATGATTCTATAAATGTCAAAGGAAACTGAATATACATAAACTAGTTAAGGCATATTTGAGATGTAGTCAGGTTTGGGTTTTTGTTTTTTTTTTTAAGATTTTATTTGAGAGAGAGCAAGTGTGTGAGTAGCAGGGAGGGGCAGGAAGAAAGGAAAGTGAGAATCCCAAGCAGACTCCCTGCTGAGCTGGGAGCCCCACAAGGGGCTTGATCTCACAACCCTGAGATCATGACTTGAACTGAAATCAAGAGTCCGGATGCTTAACCAACTGAACCACCCAGGTTCCCTGAGATGTAGTCAGCTTTAAAAAAAGGTTTTTAATTACTTAGAAAATTGTATAGCTTCCCTATTCTTATAATATGTATTAATACTATTATCTACATTAATTGGTCAGCTTAAGCATAGTGAATCACATTTTAGGGGCTTAGCTGTTATTTCTGTTATTTAAAAGGTTGGTAAATGTAGGAGCTGGAGATGAAGTAGGGTTTTTATTCATTTATAATCTGTGGATAATAATTTGAATGAGACATCTGCTCAGTATGTGTCTAAGGAACTTATAGAAGTCCTTAATCTAAGTAGACCTGTAGTATTCTTGCTTGTTAGAAAATTGTGTCTAATAAATTAAAAATTACCTAATTTTATTCATTGAGAGTTGACTGCATTCCTCACTTATTAAAAGACAAATTGCATAATGTTTTAAAGTGGAATGATTCTGTACATACTGATTGACATATCTAAGCTAAATGTGTAGTGTCAGAGTGGTGACAGTTACATGAGGTTGGGAAAATCTTGATTTACTATTATCACACTTTATTATATCCTTTCCCCCAAATCCAAGAAGATGATAGCATTTTTATTCCAAAATCTTCTAAAATTTGGCTTCAAGAAATTATATAATTTATATGAGAACTACATTTCAGATCTCTTTAATAATTTAACTTGTTATTCTTTATAGAGCTTAACAGGATTGATATGCTATAGAATAAAAGGACAAATAATAGTTTGTGTTTTAATACTTTGATTTAAGATTCATTATCTTTATATCCTGAAAATATTTGACAAATAGTACTTAGTGTTATATCTAAGTCTGGTAGAAATCAGATATGTTCTTAAAGATTTTTTTTATTTTAGAAGAGATTGTCAGGAAGGCATAATCTATTACATGGAATCATGGAATAAAATGCAGTACCGTGATATTTTTAGTTTGTGGGGTATTTTTGTTTGTTTGTTTGTTTTCTAAATATTGAGTCTTGGACACCTGGGTGGTTTAGTCGGTTGAGTGTCTGCCTTCGGCTCTAGTCGTGATCCTGGAGTCCTGGAATCGAGTTCTGCATTGAGCTCCTTGTTCAGTCGGGGGTGGGGGAGCTGCCTCTCTCCCTCCCTCTGCTGCTCCCCCTCCTTGTGCTCTCTCTCAAGTAAATGAATAAAATCTTTTAAAATTTTAAAATAAAAAAATATCAAGTCTGTCTTTATTTTAGAGGGCTGCATTAATTTAAATGGTTTTTTAGAGGTTTTTTCCAAACCCTCATAATGGCACTATATAAGGAAAGTTTTTTTTTTAATGCCTCAAGGCTCTATTTCTTAGATATTATAATTCATCTAAGACTAGGAAAATAAATGCTTTGTTTCTGTCATTTTACACAAAGATCTGTAAAAATTGTAAGTATAAATGAATTTTTAGTTATTAGAAGGTCACAGAAATTGAATAGAAAATATCTTTTATAGATATTTAAGTTCTGAAAGATTAAATATTATTCTGGCTAGAATTTCAAGATTTCTTACCTATATAGTTTGTTGCTTTGGTATATCTGTCCTTGAATTTTCTCTTTAATGGATTTCAAAATAAAAATAAAAAATAAGGTTAATTTCTTCAGTTTACTTTTACAAACAGAATATCATCTCAATTCAATCTTTGTAGCTCTCGCTAATGTATATAAGGTAGTACTTGGATTACTATGAATATATGAAAGAGTGATCTCTAAAATTATCTCTCCCACACATGAGTGTGTTTGTGATACTGCCTCACCTCAGCAAGATTTGAAGATGAAGAGATACAAGGTAGTTTTTAAATTAATCAACTCTTGCCTTTTTAATTTGTGAGACAACTCAGAAATATTTTAAAAAGTAGCTCTAATTTAGTGGGAAAATAACTTATAAACCAGAATTTGAATTTTTAAAAAGAAGTCATTTTGTCCTGAGGAGATTTCAGATTATTATAATGCAGAAAGTAAATAGGAAGGAATTCCTTACAAGTTTATTCCGTGCTTCTTTTGCAGGAAAGAAGTTTCAGTAAAATATATCAAGAAAGAGTTTTAAATTGAGGAAAAGAAAATAAGCTTTAGTTACTCTTCCCTATTTAGCAATGGTATCTCAGCCTGAGTTAATTTGCAAAATGAATGAGTTTGGTCAGATTATATAAGTTTATTTTCAACTTTAAAGCTTTCTGATTTTAAGTTAAATCTGGAATTGGATTTTTAAATGCCTACTAGGCATAAGACACTTACATCTTAACATTTAGAATGTTACAGACAAGGGTATGAATTAAGATCAATGAAGACCTGTTTGAGGAAGCTGCTAGAATCCTGCTCAGTTGTTATTTGAAGTTTATGTGCTTTATGCCCACTGAATCCTCAGATTCTCCTGGAGAGTTGAGTGCTTATGCACTCAATACGGACTATCCAGGAAAAAGGAAGGAGGGAAGTTCTAGCGTTTTAAGTATTTAGTTGGAATTGACCCTATGGTTACTATAGATTGTGCTTTCTTTGAAATTATTTTGCTATAAGCATAGTAAGTCTTACCTCTCTTTTGGGGGTGAAAAATAAAAGAAAATGTGAAATGGATTATGTTAAACTTCTGAGAATTATGTATTGTTATAGGCTGATAGTTCTGTATTTGAGAAGGTTATTGAAGAATTGATATCCGTGATGGTAGATTAATTAAATAAATAATATAATAAATAATTTTGAGGGAGATAGTTGTGAGTAAAAAGTTAAGAGTAAATAGTAAAAAGTTAATAAATATGTGTTCTTAGAAATTATGTGTCTGTATAGCTAACAGAAATGTATTTCGATAACAACTAAGTTACGAACTTTTTAGATAGTTGTAGAAGAAATGATCTTGTAGTAATAGTTTGAGAAATGAATGTGAGTGAGTGAATGTTTTATTTTCTTGGTCTAAGAGAAGTAGGCTATATATTTAATGGAATGCTATTCAGCTGTAAAATAGAATGAAATATTGCCATTTGTGATAACTTGAATGAGCCTGGAGGGCATTAATGCCAAGAGTAATAATAAGTCAGATAAGTCAGACAGAGAAAAGCAAGAGTAATAAGTCAGATAAGTCAGAGAAAAAGCAACTGCCATCTGATCTTACATGTAGAGTAAAAAAAACAAAAACAAAAAACCTCCAAACAAACAAAAACAAATTAAAAAAAAAAACAACTTCAGGGTTACAGAGGACAGATGGGTGTTGCCAGAGGCAGGGGTGGAGGTGGGAGGTGGGCTAATGGGTGAAGGGGGATTAAAAGGTACAAACTTCCAGTTATAAAATGAATAATTCCTAGGGGTGTAATGTACAGCATGGTAACTATAGTTAATGATACTGTCTTGTATATTTAAAATTTGCTAAGACAAGCCTTAAAAGTTTTCACCATTAGAAGAAAAATTCTGTTACTATGTTTGGTGATGTTAACTACATTTACTGTGTGGTGAGGATTTTACAATGTATACAAATACGGAATCATTATGCCGTGCATGTGAAGCTAATATAACGTTATATGCCAATTATATCTACATTAAAAAAAGTGAAAAGAGAGGTAGGCTTTTGAGTTGATGATCCAGTGGATGTGCTTCTTTTCATCCTGTCCTACAGAACATTTCTGTTTAAGTGAGAAAAGGTTTAGAATGTATAACTGTGACTTGGGTTTCTGAGAACTAGAAGAACATTATATTTTAAAATGTAACTGATCATGTAGACTCAGAAGGAAAACCTGTCAGGTAACATTTCATCAACATTTTCTTGGTGCAGAGGTGGCTCCCAGGTCAGCAGTGGATGAGGGAAGTAATGGCATGCTCCTCAAGATTCTAAGGCCTCCCCGGCCTCTAGTTAACAGAGCATGTTAACAGTAGCTAGCAAATAATATGAGATGGAGTTCTTTTAAAAAGTGTAATTTCATATAAAGAATTTAGATGATTAAAAACAATTGCATTAAGTGTGTATATTTACTGTTTGGGGATCCTGATATGTAAGGGTTGTCATTTCAAGTTCAGTGATCATGCTTACTTGTTTTTTATAAAGTAATAAATTCTTTGGGCTTCATTATACTATGCTTCATACACTTCATTACACTCTATCAAAATATGTGTAATTAATTGGGGCTTAAAAGGCTTGTTCAATTTATTTAAGAAAAATTAATCTGATTCTTTTCTTTAAAGCTGCAGAAGAAAGAAGATCAGCAGTTGGAGCCCAAAAAAAGTACCAGCCCTAAAAAAGCTGCAGAACCCACTGTTGATCTTTTAGGACTAGGTAAGTAACAAAAAATACAAGTCGCCTTAAGAGTTATAAAATAATTGAAATCTTTACGTGAAATGAATATAATGGCTTTGTCATTAGTATGCCAAAAGACACCTGTTAACTGAATTTAAAAATGGTATGATTCGTGTGCTCAGTTCCCACAAAAAGGGAAGTCTTTAATAAGGGAGCTAGTGTCTGCCAGCACTGTCTCCACTGAAATATAAGTAATGACTTCCTTAGGGAAAAGAAGAGATATCAAAGTAATCTTCAGAGGCTTAGTAGACTGACATTTCAACATTTCAAATGAAGAGTAGATTTCTTTTTCTCCTCTCTCTCTCCCGCCCTCTTACCCCACTTATCTTTCTTTAGTTTTGTTGGGGGGATTCCCTTAGCAAAATAATTATGGGTAGCCTTATTGAAATTTGTGCTGGTTTAAAACAAAATTTAATTTTGGTTAACTGAAGCAATGCACATTACACTTAGGTCTAGTGGCTAAATTCATTTCATTTATTTGGTGACAATAAGAAGTGCTCATTTTAATTTAATGTCGTATTTATTCTTATGACTGACAGATATATATTGTCTGCTTGGTAAATAAACAAGCTTCCATTCAAGGAATATTTATATGTGCTTATCTACAAATACTGTCGGCTCTTTTTATATCTTTCTTCTCTTCCTACAAAAATAGTTTTAAATAAATGATTATTTTTAATAATATCTGATCCTTCAGTAATTAATATAAATGGTTTTTTATTGTTTGTTTGTCTTTAGTTTGGAGAGAATTAACAGGAAAAAAATGAAAGATACTTAAAGTTGAACTTCATATACTGCTTTTCTAAAAATTGATATTTGTTCTTATTGATTATATTTTCTGTTTTAAGAATTATACTTGACTGTTTATTCATTTCTTACATAACTGGTAAATCATGGAAATATATCCCTGGAGATAAAAATTTTCTGTGGTGGTGAAAATAAGTATATGTAACTGTTTAAGTTAAAATAAATATATATAACTGTAATTTTGAAAATAGGGCTTTAGTCCAAGGGGCTCTGAAATAATTATGTTGAATTCTATAATTCATATAATTTCTTTATTTTCTTTTCTATAAATGACAGAAAAGAAAAAAGACTTAATACCAAAATCTTACTAAAACTATATGAATGTTTATCTTCACTGTAGCATTTCCTTTCCAGTCTAAGTATCTGGTTTATTACTTTATAACTTAGAAGTATATAATATAAACTAGACCTCTTATCCTACAGATTCATTCACTGATTTAACAAATACTGATTAAGTGTCTATCATGTTTCCAGGTGCCATTATAGGCACAAGGGAGATAGCTGTGAAAGGAAACAGATTATCAAAGTACCTGACCTTTTGGTCTTTTGGAGCTTTCATTCTATCTGGGGAAACAGTATATAACACTTCAGGTATATTATGGGTCATATATGGTAGGTGCTATATGTAAAGTAAAGTTAAGTAGTTGTAATTTTAAGTTGGGTGGCCAGGGTATGGAAGGTACTCACTGAGTATTGCTGGAGCAAAGACCTGAAGAAGTTGTGGGTAGCTGGATGTGTGGGGCAGAACATTCTAACCAGAGAGAATAGCAAGTGCAAAGGCTCTGCAGTAGCGGCTTACTTGATGTGTACAAGAACCAGCAAGGATGACTATGTAGCCGGAGTGGAATGATCTCTGGGAAGAGTCATGACAGAGGAGGGGAGTGTGCCAGGTGAGGAGAGAGGCAGGTAGATTGAATAGGACTGTGGCTTTTACTCTGAGTGTCCTGGAAATATAGTGGAGAGATTTGAGCAAAAATGTACATGAACTGACTTTCATTTTTAAAGAATTATCGTAGCTACTCTGTTAAGAATAAATTGTAGCAGGGCAAGGCTGGAAGCAGGGAGACCAAAAAGGAAACTGTTAGAATAATACAGGTAAGAGATGACAGTGGCTTAGAGTCTGTGGTGTCATAGGAGGTTAAAAGAAATCATCAGGTTCTGGATATATTTTGAAGGTGGAACCAATAGGATTTGCTGACCAACTGAAATTATAGAATGTTTACCTTTGGGAATGAACCTGTAGAACAGGCAAATCTGCTGGTTCAGGACAAGAAAATTGCTGTAACAATGTCTTAACTAGCCAGTGGGATCTAGTAAACCAGTGGGGTGGCTGCCCTTAAATACTCCACGCTTGCTGCCGCAATGTTGTGTAGTAATAACCACCAGAGCTCAGCAGCTTACGTCAGTACACATCTCTTGTTCTTACTCTCCTCTCTGGTCAGCGGGGGCATCTCTGCTAGAACTTTGGATGTGTTTCCTACTTTCCAGATGATTGCTGGGGACTGCTTAACAACTGTTGCACTGTCGCATAGAGTGTCTCCATTTTTCAAGATCCTATAAGTGTTTCCCTGTCCTCTGCCACCCACCATCAAAGCCAGTATCACAGATTTTAGGATTTGGTGATGGCAGCACCCCTCTTCTGGTATCACTTTCTGTGATAGCTGCCCATGTTACACAGCTTTGGAGCAAACAACTCCAAAATCTCCTTGGCTTGTAGCAGTTAACATTTCTTTCTCTCACTCACAGTCTCTGGGTTTCCTGACACAGCTTTCTTTTTGGAAGTGGGAGAGCTTCGGGGAACAGTGTATTTAGGGGAGAACCAAGGTTCATTTAGGATAGGAAAGTGAAGAGAATATTTGAAGAACGTAAGGATATATAGGGGATTTTCCTGGTGACTACCAGTTGTAGATCATATACTGGGAGAGTTCCAAAGATGGCAGGGATAGGAGCTAATAACAGAAAGAGGGTTATTTTGCTGATGAAGTTTTAGCAGCAGGAATTGGGGGTTATCTTACCTAGAGTATGTGGTTTATCAACATCTTAAATTGTTTTTAAAAATCTTTTCAGACTTTTTTTTTTTAAAGCTCTACAAAGCATGACATTTAATGAGTTTCTGAAAGTCCAGGAGTCCACAGAGAATCAGAGGTCCCTTCCAGCTCAAAACAAACAGTGATCCTAAATCAGAATTGATTATTGGTATCTACTTTGGGCAGCGGTTTGTTTTTCTGTTTCCCAAGGTAAACATACCACTCTCCCCTAAGTGGGCTCTGGTTTTCCCCTGAAAATTGAAACATGGTACAGTGTAGGGAGCGGGTGCCTTGAAGTATGATTTATGGTCATGCAAAGATGACAGTATATCCCCATGTGACTGAGACTGGAACAGGCATTAACTTAAAGTGTTTGCAGAAAATACAGAGAAAACCCTTACCATTAGTTTAGTTACACGACCACAGAGCGCCCGTGAATCCTAAAGTTTGTATTTGGGATCACTTTTTTTTTTTAAGATTTTATTTATTTATTTGACAGGCAGATTACAAGTAGGCAGAGAGGCAGGCAGAGAAAGAGGAGGAAGCAGGCTTCCCCGTGAAGCAGAGAGCCCGATGTGGGGCTTGATCCCAGGACTCTGGGATCATGACCCGAGCCGAAGGCAGAGGCTTTAAACCACTGAGCAACCCAGGCGCCCCTGGGATCACTTTTAATCTCATAATAGGGTAACCATTAAGATAATTTTTTAGTAATTTGATCTTCCCTTTAAATGGCACTTTGGTGAGTCCATGGTCTTTTTTTCAACTTACTGACTCAAGCTAAACCTATTTTCTTCAGCTCGCCTTTCCTGATCTACTCCCCATCCCAAGGTCTTATGTTTATAAAAGGTTTTATGTTTATAAAATGCTCTCAATATGCTTTTTAGCAAGGGTCAGCAAGATTTTTATGGAAAAGGCCAAATACTTCGGCTTTGCAAGGTACATGGTATCTGCAACTACTTAACTCTCCCATTGTAATAGCACATACATAAGCAATTGAGCATGGGTGTGTTCCCAAAATATTTTTTAAAAGGCAGTGGACTATAGTTTGCTGACCTCTGCCTTACGTTCCCAATTTACCTGCAAGAACTGCTTCATATGTAGGTATTAATTAGAGTCTGAAGCCTGTAAATATGTGATTTATTCAGTGTTTTGCTCTCTAGTACCAGAAGTGGGGGCAGATACTTGGTTATTACCTGTCCTCTAATCTTGGAAATAACCCAATGTCTTAGGGGTTCCTCTTCATTAAGGGCCAGACTAAAAATCCTTGAATCAGACTCCAGACTCAGATACATCTTGACTTGACTGTATACCTGCTATGTTAGAAGAGAATTAAAATCAGTTTCTAGGGCATGGTTAGGAGTTGGTCTTCATGGTCCCTATTTGTGTAGTTATTCTGGCACTGGGCATTATGCTGTTACCCTAGTCTCCATTTTGTTGTTGTTGTTGTTGTTGATTGCTGCTTAGTTTTTACATGATAAAAACAGCTTAGCGGTTGGTTAGAATAACCCTCTCAGACTAATACTTTCATCTAGTAGTGCTATTTGCTTTTTCTTTTCTTTTTCTTTCTTTCTTTCCTTTTTTTTTTTTTTTTTTTTTTTTTTTTTTTTTTTTTTTTTTTTTTTTTTTTTTTTTTTTTTTTTTTTTTTTTTTTTTTTTTTTTTTTTTTTTTTTTTTTTTTTTTTTTTTTTTTTAGTAGAAAATCCATTTGAGAATTGCTTCAGGGCTGAGCAAATGCTTTAAGCATAAGGCTTGAGAAGAATCATAAATTGCTCGTGACCTTACAGGTTTCAGTTCAATATGTCACCAAAGGTAGAAAGCCCTCCTGCAGGGCTTCTGTCTGTGGTTGTCCATTTACTGCAAGAACACCACAGCGTAACCTAGCTTCTTGCCAGGAGGCTTGACCTGCCAGACACAGAGGGGTGTTGTGTGGCTGGGGTGGACTGCAGAAAGTGTATGAGAGGATTGGATCCTCAGTGCCCTAAAAGGCATTGTATGAAGAATGGATATGATCTTGGTAATGAAAATCTAGCTCAGGGTATATTCAAGTGCTTAAATAATCATTTTTATGCTTACTCACTTTAATCTAGGGAAATTTCTGCCTAAACATTTCTTAAGTTCTTAAGTTTCATTTTAAATTATTTTAAATACTGAACTCTATAGAGGAAAGTAGGTAGAAAGGTTCCTTCATTTTTTTCTTAATTCAAAAGCTCAAAAGAACATACAGCTTTAGGCAAGTTTTCAAGTTTTCTCATTGTTTGTGTTTCAGGAAATAAAATCTTTAACTTAACATCATGGCCTAGTTCAAATGCATTGACAATGCTAGTTAAATGTAGTTACCAGTATATAACCTACTTAATTTTCTAGTAACATACTATTCCAGTTTTCTCTGATGAGAGAAATGAATACATTACCCTTTTTTTTCTTTAGGTTTTTTTGTTTTAAAGATTTTTTGGACAGAAACAACCTAAGGGATGAAACCCCCAAAGAAAGCATTCTACTTAACTTTTAAAGCAGAAAATTCCTACAGGGAAACTTCTGTTTTTCAAAGTTCATAAGCTGTAGATGGAAACAAGTTTACGAATGAGTGGACTAACTGCCAGACATAGCAGCAGTGGCCCTCGAAAACCACCGGTGTCCTGTTGCATTGCCCAGATCATCAAGATGTTTGTGTAGTTAGATACACACCCATTTTTTCCAAGGAGAGGGGCAAAGAGAAGGAATACTGTAGCGTAAGTGCCCTAAATAATTTTGTAGTCTGTTTTGTTTTTCCGATACAGTTTTAAACCTAGTGAAGACTTGCATTGCTTCTGCTCAGAAGAGTATGTTCAGTGAACTATTATAAACTCTTATATTACCCTATCAAAAAGGAGGAACTGGTTTTATTTCTGTATAAGCACACCTGTGGAGGAAAGAAAATGCAGGTAGATGAATATATTGCTGTTAGAGAACTGGCAATAGGCAGATCCTTGCAAGTGGTCCTGAGTCCATGCTGGGGAGAAGTGAAGGGTAAATCACCTGAAGCTGGTGAACTGTCTTTATTTCCATTTTACAGATGAAGAGATTGAGGCACAGAGAGGTTAAGTTGTCCAAAGTCACCTAGTTAGTAGATTACAAGGCCTGGCCCATGTTCTTAACTATTATACTATGTTAAAGCTGTGACACAAAATAAAACTCTAAGACTGCTTATGACACAAGACCTTGTGTCATAAGAAAACAGCACTGAATTTAGAGGCAGTAACCTGTAGTTTATGTGGGCTCTAGTGTTTTCATCTGGGGAATGGAAATAAGAACCCAGGGTTGATGGCCAAATCTAAATGAATAAATAAATGTGAGGCATACAGCACAGTAACTTGTATGCAAGGCTGTGCTGAGATTGTAGCCTGAATATTGGGTCAGAGGAGAGGAGTAGGAGATAGCTCAGGCCTTTGAAGGGATGTGCAGAAGAGGGAGTCAAATTATGCTGTACAACCTCCAGACTGTTGTCATACAGCATGGTCTTTGGCTAATAGAGGGTTTGTAGCTCCCTTAAAAGCACTGAGGAAATCTGGTGGCCTCAAATTGAGTCTGTCACCGTGTTTTAAACATTTAGAAAGAAATTTGTTTTTATATTTATGTATTTCTTGTCTTCTGAGGCTATAAAATGGTACAGGAATATACAGACACATATTTATTTATTTAAACAGTCAGTTCTACGACATTTACTCCTTAAAGCACTTCTCAGGCAGCAGCTCTAAATCGATGTGTGTGGGTCTCCTGAAAGATGGACAACACTGCAGGGCTTGCTGCACACTACTGTATCTCCACTCATAAAGGGGTCCCTTCCTCCAGAGCTGGCCTGAGTGTGGCGATGGGTAGCATGCATGGAGGGGCTCAAAAGGGAGAACAAATAGAATGAGAGGATTAAGGTCATCTTTTAAGGCCACTTCAGTCATTTTAGTAAAGTAGCCTAAATACTACATTTTTAGTTTATTAACTAAAAAATAAAAACAAATAGCTCCATTTAACTCTCAGGCACCTATTTCTTTCTTTCTTTCTTTCTTTCTTTCTTTCTTTAAGCATTTGAAAAGAATTTGAAGCTTGAAAATTTTAATATGCATCAAATGGACATTTGTGACTTGAATCTATGAAGTAACACACATGGTTTATTTCATTCCATAAAGCAATTCCTGTGTTTTAATACAAATAAATTCCAAATAACACTTTTATTAGGGAAAGAGCTTTAGATGGTTTGTGTAAAAAATAAAAAGGGTTCTTTGAGTAACATGAAAATGTATAAAGCTTTAAGAAGTTTTGCCATGAAGGAGAACATGACTATATCTCATGGAAGCAGCCTTTTTAAATCAGTACAGTTTCCACTTAAACTCATTCCTTCTTAGGATGACGCCTCAGTAGTTACTGATGAAGAATTAGACTTGGCAGTGTTCGTTGTAGCAAGGGTGTACTCATGCTTAGTCAAAAACGGTAATGAAAAACATAACATCCACTTATCATATTCTTATCTGCCTTAAACTAGACTAGTAATACATAAAATCTCATGTTGCTCTTTGACATTTTTTATTATTTGTACAAATAGATTATGATCTGCTAATGCATCTGACACTCAAGTAAAGGAAGAATTCAATTAATATTTATTGAGTGCCAGCAGAGTTTATGGAACTCTAGTAAATACCAGAAAATGCAGCTTTTGTGTGTGTGTAATAATATGAGTCAGGGATGAGATTGCAGTCTGGAAACTGGAGGGTAGAGAATTATTGCTGAGGGAAGAGTGGTATTAGGTAAGAGAATTGGTTGAGAGAATTCAGTTTGAAATATGGAACAATGCTAAAATTCCCAACTTAAATTTTATCTTCCTCAAATCAAAGGTTAATTTTCTTGCTGCTGCTGGTCAGAGGAGGACCAAGGAAGTTTTTTGTTTGTTTGTTTATTTGTTTTGTTTTGTCCTGTGGAAATTTATTTCAAGTAAGATCTAATGTGTTTATTACTACTCAGATAACCAGCTACTCAGTAAACATGTCTCCTAGGGCCTTACCTTTGTAAGGCATCTTAGACTTAAAATCCATCTGCATCTTATTGAGCATACAGCTCCAGAGTACTACCTGTCAGGTGCTGTGATAGCACGCTTGGAACAGATCTGTAGGTGAGCAGAGCAAGATGTGCTTCTGGCTCACAAGTTGTAATGGTTGGTGGAAGAGACTTACCTGTGTGTGACTAGTTGTGCATGGTGCTGTGGCAGCAGGGATCCACTGGTGTGTGGACAGAGAGACTCTGGAGGGCATATTTCTGCTTTGGAGAGATAATTCCAGCCTCATTGCCATTGAACTGGAGAGAGGAAGCCCCAGGATGGGGCTTTGTGTCAAGCATCAAATTTAGAAGGTGGCTCTATTCTCTTCCTGGTAAGACAAGAGGGCATGGACAAGGTCTGTGGGCTATAAACATGGTGCCAGGGTACAGTAATGAGGCCTGTGCCATATTGGGGCTGCCTATCAATCTAAGTATATTCAGATGCCATTAAAAACTAAAAATGACAGGCGCCTAGGTAGCTTAGTCGGTTAAGCGTCTGGCTCCATGCTCAGTGCAGAGTCTCCTTGTCTTCTGCTTCTTCCCCCCTGCCTCTCCCTCTTAAATAAATAAATAAATAAATCTTCTTTTTAAAAAAAACCCTATAAGTGAAAATATTGAGGTACTTGGGAAGGCCACCACTTTGCAGCCCCTGGATTTGGGGTGGAAAAATCAGTAGGCCTGGCTGACCAGATGTGGGTGATGAGTCTGTAATGAAAGTGGTATTGGGTCTTTTGGATTTGGGAGTCATCAGTTGCCTTAGAAGAGAGCTCAGGTCAAGTACTGTGCCTGGGCAGGATAACCCTCCATGTGGTTTTATTAGAGACATAGGGGAACTTCCACTTAACTGTTTTAACCCTAAATGGGAAAATGTTTCTGCCTGGGTGCTCCAGAAAAAGCTTCTCAAACTGATTATGGCACTTGAGTTTTCTAGGTACACCACCAGACTTCTGTTGAAATCCTAGATTTAATGTTTAATTCTCTCAAGGTGATATGATTGAAGTCAGATACTTTAGGTAAGGCCATGATGAAAGTACCTGGCATTTTTGGTTTTTTACCCTTACTCTTTTGGATTATTGGTGTTAGGTAAGTTCTGGTATAGCCACAGTTAATAGAATCAGCAGTCTTATTCACCATATTGAGGATTTCTAGAAGACAGAGACTGGCCTTCATGACTTTGTCATATTTGAAATGTTACCTTCTTTCCAGGCATCTATCAGTGTCATGATGCAAAGTAGGCCGGTAAATGCATGCTGGGCATGCCTTATGTTCATATGAGATGTAGCACTGATTTTAACAACTTTTTTTTTCTTTAGCTCAAAACATTTTAACATTTTCTTGTAAATTTATGGTATGTGTGTAATTTAAAGCAGTCATCTACAAACTCAGTTTTCAAATAAAACACTGGTTTGAAACCTTAAGGTAACATTGAAAGAAAATAGTTACCCACAGGCAGCTAACTATAGGCTTGATCCCTTGCCTTTAAAGATTGAAATTCCTTCTTCATTTAACTGCATTGTCCTAATTTCTTCAGTTTGCTCATTGCCTTTTCAAGGGGTCCTTTGTGCTTCATTATCGTTCTTTATGATGTCCCCAGCTAAATTTCTTCCATTTGCCTTAGGCTTTTCTTGTACTCTGATCTCCCATTATTTTTATTGTCCACCAACTACTGTTTCTGCATATTGATGAAAGGGGGCTGCTCCCACCTCTTGCTGCTGGCTGCTCCCACCACCATTCTGTAGCTGAGGAAGGAGCACAGCGCTCACACCGAAGTGCATGTCTGCGGTGAATTCTGATTAGTTTGCACAGACATCCACTTCTCCATTGCTTTTGTGGCCTCTGAGCTTTTATTCAGTCAGCAAAGACTGAGCTGTTAGTGGACCCTTGATCAAAAGGATTCATTGAATTCACTGTGGTATATAAATACTCTGTTGACCCAGGTTTGACTATATACCGTACCACGCTTGCTTCCCTCAGCCCAGTTTGCTCATTGATGACCACATCCACCTGTGCCTTTCCCCAGACACTGAGAAGATACTAGGCTTGGTGGGACAGTGGAATGGGGAGATGAAGAGGAACTGCGCATGTGGTGCTGAATGGTTTTTGAGCCTTTGGTATCACTGCTGCTCTTAGTGCAAATAATTATAAACTACTTAAAAGTTGGCTTTTAAATTTCAGAATTTTAAATGATGTCTTTATAATTAGGTACAGTTTTAATTAAATGATTTCTGATAAAATGTGGTTTAAAGTAAAGAGCACTCACTAACCTAGGGGCCAGAAGACTCTGTTCTAGTGCACATTTTGCTGTTTAACTAGGGAAGTGACATTGAACAAATCTTTTAATCTGTTGGTGCCCTGGTTTCTGTAACTGGAGACAGTGGAAGGAGATGCCTTTCCCGTCTTTCCTAGAGACAAAAATGATAACCCGTAAATATTCTTTAAAAATGTCCAGGAAATATGATGTTTATAATGATGATAAGACAGTCTTTAACTGTCTTTTTTAAATACTGAAAATCAAAAACACAACCTTCAAAATGAATTGAAACAATCCTTTATAAAGAAGGCTAAACAGCACACCAGGGTAGGAAGTCAAATTCACAAACATTAAAACCCATAGGGAAAAACCATTGAGAATTTGTACTTACTGATTATACAAGGCTAAGTTTTTGTTTAGGTTAAAGATTGTTTTTCAACAATTTTGTGAATGCTTAGCTTTTGTAGTAATAAGAAAAATTGATGGGGACAAAATCCGTCATTTTTAGGGGGATTATATGAGGAGAAAATCAGGGTAAAGAGAAAAGAAGACAGATGTGTTATAGATGTGAAAGCAGAGAAGAGTCACCATGTCTGTCATGAGGCTGGATTGGAAATCTTGGTCAGACCTGGGAGAAAGTTCCTCATCTTGGGTTTTTGGAATTAAAACAGTATCTTCCTTAATCACTTGGAAACAGTGGCAACCTTGCCATTAAGATCAATATTCCTAAGGAAATGCTTCATCTACCTCATTCTAAAGGATTCCGCAGTTCCTTGGACTTAATATGAGTTGACTTTCATGGCAGCTCCACTATGGTAGGTGGGGTTTGTGTGGAATGCCTTTCTGAGATTTCAAAAAGTCAGATTTTAAATGCAAATATATTTTTAATGGAATGAGAACATGAATCTGTTTACATTACAGTGGTAGAACATGAAGTCATGTGAAGGAAGTGAGCTGCGTAGGCTTTATGTTAAGGACTGTGGATATTTACTGTTTCTGTAGTGGTGAGAGTTTGGAAACCCTAAATTATAGTAGTGAAGGACTGAATGAGTTAGTTTAAGCCCATGCAATATAGAATGCTGTCTACCCTTACCCATACATATACAATTTTATCTAAAGAAAATGACTTTTATATATACATTCTTAAGCATGTTTTTAAGCATTTGTTTCCAAGGCTGTGCTCTGACTCTGTGACTGTGGACAAGTTTAATGGTTTTGTCATCTGCATATGAGGATAATTAATAGTACCTCTCTCATGGCATCATTGTAAAGACTAAAGAAGTGCATGTATATGTTTGTGTATTTGTATTTTTTAGACTGGCACGAAACAAGCACTCTACTGAGTGTTGGCTATTATTTTTATTAGTCACACATATGAAGTGTGAAGGGTGTGAAGGATACATGAAGAGTCTAAAGGATAAGACTTCAAAAACAAAGTACTGTGTGTTTTATAATTTAGATAATGTACTACTAGATACTGAATAGAATTTAGATTTGAAAGTATAAATAAATGTTCTTAATGAAGTACAGTGTACTACTTAGAACAGACACAAGTTTCTGAAAGATGTATAGTTTATAAATAAAGGATGGAAACCGATCATTCACCTAGAGTAGGTGAACCTTTTGGTTCTCACACAGTGTATCCTGGGCTCACTAGTGTCTTAAAAACTAGATTGACATGACCTGTGGTAAAAATCAATTAATGACATTTTCTCTATTCATCAAAAAAATAAAAGATAATATTTTCTCATTTGTATGGTACTTTTTTTCATAAATTTGTCCTACTTATTAGTGTTGGCTATTACTTGAAGAAGCAAAGAATTTTAACTGAAAAACTAGAAATACATGTTTAAAAAACTAGAACTACAAGTTTATATACTCAACTTGTCAGGTTTTTGCTTTTTTTTTTTTTTTAATCATTGTTTCTCTTCATCATAGTCTGTTTTACAGGACATGTGCTTTTTTTGTGTGAATTTAAACTACATATATAAAATATAGTTGTATTTTCTACTAATAAATTGCTTCCTTATTCATATGACAGAATTAAACATGTCTGTTTGACGAGGTTGTTTCCCTATCCCCAACTCTGCAGCTTATGGGCACTACTGGCTTACATGTCCTTGTTACTTGAGCTTCTTTACTGAGCTGTTACAGATACCAAAAGATGTTCCTTTAATTGTATTTTTAATCTTGAATATCTTGTTCTAAAATAATTTATTTCTGGTTCGTATTTATGTGATGTATTACACACGATGTTAAGTGGAATGCAGAATGGACTGTAAAACATGAAATAGCTCTTTCAAGAGGTCTGACTTCAAAAATGAATCTTGCCATTTGTGGTTAGAAATGAAAAAAAAATGCTTTCATGAGTCATATTTGAATTCTTTTGTGTCATAGTTGTGCCTTAGCTTAAAATTCTATATAAATTAGTAATAATCTGTGCATTGTTTTATTGCTTCACCTTTAAAAATTGTCCATAGTGCTTAATACAGATAGAAAATACATATATAGGAAACAGACATTTTTTTGTGGCTATGATAATGTGACATCACTGAAAAATTAATCTTTTATGAATTTTACACTGTTTCTAAGTTAAGGAGTAAAAAATACATAATTATGACCATTTATTCATTGAAATTAATGACAACCTGTGATTCACTGAAGCTTAAACAGGACATAAAATATACCAGTTTCTGTAGTTATATTTCACAAAAGAGAAGAAACCTGTGAGTTTCCATGGGTTGTGGCAGAAATACCCAGTATATGGTAGACCTTCCATTAAATTTGCCAAATATTTGAAGCCTGCTGTGTGTAAAACATCACGTTCAATGTTGAAGAAATTTTGAACGATGACTGATTTATCTTTAAGGAGTGAGATCAAAGAGATCAAATGAGATTGTAAATTGTTAAATTAGAAGCTCAATTAGGATGTAAGTCCCAAGAGGTTAGAACTGGGGTACTCTGAACTCTGTTATTTGGTTGTGGCCACAGTAAACTGTGTGAGGTGTCCCATTCCATGGACTGTGCTCTCAAACTCTCTCTACTCCAGCCCACTTCCAAATCTCACCGCTTACATTTTATAATCTGCACTAATGTAAAAAGGATATAGAAAATTTTTTGAAAGGAGAGTAAGTAGGAAGCTGATGCAGGATGTTGTCATTGTCAGACTTCCTTCGCTAGTAGTTGAGTGGCATGGTACTGCTATTGCTGAAGGTGGCCATTCTCAAGTAAAAAAGGGTTTATTTCAAAGTTTTATGGATATTTCCTATAGAATCATAGTGTATGTTTTCTTTCTTTCTATGCAGTTTTTTCCCTTTTTGTAACTTGAAAATTAAACATTTCAGACATTTTAAATCCTCAAAATTAATTCCAGTGTACGTAAACAATGTGAAGTGATGTCCATAATACACATATGTAGCATGTGCACATTTATGGAGAGACATTATTTGTAAGAACATGGTATCAAATGCCAGTTTAGACAGTTATCTCAAAAGTAGTGTCTGTCTCATAATGTAATGGGGATTAAATGAGTTAATGTATGTACTCAGAACAGTGACTAGCACATAAGGAAGTACCAGGATACGGAATAACATGAAATGTAATACCAGTTGTTAAAACGGGATATATTAAACTTTGATATATTATACCTAGAAACCAGTGAGTAAAGAATATTTTGGGGAGAATAAAACTGGAAATAGTTTCTTTGGGAAAGAGGAGAGAGTCTGGGATAGAAGGGGGACATATATTTTGTTGCCAACTTTTGAACTGTTTTTTTTTTTTTTTTTTAAACCATATATTTTAAAAATAATGCCATGTTTCAAGTAATTTAAGAGAATCTACTTTAGGATGAGAACCTGTATTCTTTTCAGATGGCCCTGCTGAGGCACCAGTGACCAATGGGAATGCAACCACAGTGCCATCCCTGAATGATGATCTAGACATCTTTGGACCAATGATTTCTAATCCCTTACCTGCAACTGTTGTAACCCCAGCTCAGGTATGTAGTAAGAATATGGTTTTACATGATTATTGCTTATTCCCTTTTTAAAAAGTCTCAAGGCTAATAATACATTATATGTTAATAAAAAATTTAAAAATTAATTAAAAAAAAGAAAAGAAAAGCCTCAAAATTTCAATTTTGAAAGAATTGTCTCTGAGCAGTCTCTGATTTGAAAGCGTTGTTCTTTAGGCCAGGGGTTGGCAAATTAAGGCTGCAGCTCATTTTTGCAAATGAAGTTTTATTGAAACAGCCATTCCGTTTGTTTATATATTGTCTGTGGCTGCTTTCACACTACAAAAGCAAGTTGAGTAGTTGCAACATAGACACTTGACTCACAAGGCCTAAATAGTCACTGTTTTAAAGTTTGCTGACTATTATTTTAGGCAAACAGTGATGTTTAGAGTGAACCAGTGGGAAAACTCAGACTATTTCAACCTTACCTGAGATTAACAAGGTCACTTCAGAGGTTTTAAGTATTGATTACAAGCCAGTAGTTCTTTTTTTATGCTCTATGGAGCCATTCCCAAGGTAGTGTTTAGTTCCGGCTACAGGAAGGCCAAGAATAAGAAATTCTAGCAAATTCAGTACTCATATTCTTTTTTAAGAAGATTTTTTAACAAAAAAAAAAAAAAAACCCATATTTTTAAAAAATTGAAGTATAATGGACACACAATATTTTTACTTTTTAAAATGATTTTTTAAAAATTTAGGACAATATTAATGATCAGAATATTTTTTTACATGTTGATGGGAAAAATTTTGAATTGTGTTCTTTACATGGAATTTTTTTTGCCTTCATTCCTATTTTAAAATTGTAAATTGTTTAAACAATACTTTAAATATTTTTTTCAGCTTTATTGAGGTATAACTGACAAATAAAATGGTAAATACTTAAGGTGTTTATTTGATTAACACATCTGTCACCTTATGTATTTAATTCTTTTTTCTTTTTGATGAGAACACTTTAGCACCCTCTTCACAAATTTCAGTTATGCAGTATAGTATAATCAACTGTCATCACATTATAGGTCCTCACAGCTTATTCATTTTATAACTGACTTTGTACCAACCTCCCTGTATTTCCTCTACTCCTGAGCTCTGGTAAATTACCATTTTGCTTTCTGAGAATTCAATTTTTTTTTTTTTTATTCCACATGCAAGTGATCCCATGAAGTATTTAGCTTTCTTTAAGGTGAATATATGAACTTTTTAGGTATAGAGGTTACTCTTAAGGATACAGCTTTAAGATTCTATTTTAAGTTTATTCTTTATAAATGAACAACAGTTTGTTTCAGTACAGCATAATTTTTGAGGTAAAATATTTCCCTTTTCTCTGGAAAAACGGAGGCAAATGTATATTGTTTGGGTGGAAAGTTTTAATAAGAATCTATGTCTTACTGCTTATACTTTTATTACACATATTTTTGTTATTATGATAGTCATTGTATAATTACCAAACGTATTAAGCAAATAAATTTGAGGAATTAGGTTAAATTATCTTTATCAAAAAAATTTTTTTTAAGATTTTATTTATTTGTCAGAGAGAGAGAGAGAGCAAGCGAGCACAGGCAGACAGAGGCAGAGGGAGAAGCAGGCTACCTGCTGAGCAAGGAGCCCGATGTGGGACTCGCTCCCAGGACGCTGGGATTATGACCTGAGCCGAAGGCAGCCGCTTAACCAACTGAGCCACCCAGGCGTCCCTATCAAATAACTTTTTATTTGATAAAGATTTATCAAAATTGTCTGCAGCATTAATGTTTATTTTCAGAAAAGATAGCATTATTTTATGACTTTGCTCCTTCTCCCCTCCCCCAGCACATAAGAGGAACTGTTTGTTACCACTGTTACTTCAGTTAACATTAAGCATCTTGTGAATTTGTGCAGGTAGCGGTATTCATGTGGTGATAAAAATTGTCTAATGCTGATGTTGTGGCTTCAAAAAGAAGCATTTAGAATATTTGACAATTTGAGCATGAAAAGCAGTTTCTTTTGGTCTAGCATTCTAGTGAGGCTGTTTTATCTGCTGGACTTCTTTCGATTCCGCTGGGCTACGAGAGTTGCTTTGCAACAGCTTGGAGAATTAGACCCCACATCTGAGGCTTCAGTGTACTACTTCATGTATTCTGTTCAGTATCAAAGCAAGTAGAACAATGTAGACTTCATTTAACTCTTAAGTATCACCGTGACAAGCCATATGAAGAGTAGCTCCTGCCTTTATGAGGAGTTGGTCTGACCTTCATGCTTTGTGCATTCTGCATCAATAACTAAGAGTAACAGGACTGATTTTTTTTAAATCACACCTAATTCTTTTTTTAGAGTATTGTTTTTGGACCAAAACTGTGCCAGTTGTATTGAGCCCTATAAAGTATTTGGGGAGCAGAATTATCTTTCATCTGAACTACATGTAAAGGTTAAAACCCAGATGTGTTTTCCAAATAATGTCTTTCAAAATGGGGAAAGGGGAAAGGTAGGTTAAAGTACACAGTTTATACATTCCTGCTATGTAACTTACTAATTTTGGTGGGTTTCTGTTATGTAAAATTGATTGGACAGAAATAGGAATTACTCTGAACCCCTATAATTCTTTCAGTGCTGATTTTATTCATAATTAATGTTTGTTTGTTTTTTAAAGATTTCCCACTCAGGGGCGCCTGGGTGGCTCAGTCAAGGTTGAGCATCTGACTTGGGCTTAGGTCATGATCTCGGGGGCCTAGGATCAGCCCCACGACTGCTTGTCCCTCTCCTTCTGCCCCTTCCCCCTCTTTCTCTCAATTGAATAAATAAAATGTTAAAAAAAAGAGAGAGAGAGAGAGAGAGATTCCCCACTCATGTGAAAATGAGATTTACCAATTTGGCTGTGTAGTCTTCTGAAGAGGGTTAGATATACTCAGCTGACCAGAATGTACATGCGTATTAGAGGTTCAGAGTCTCCAAAGGGGACTTGTAGAAGCCATCCCTTTCCTTCTATCTATAATATACATATACCAACAGTATCTAGACCTGCACAAGTGCTGTGCCCTCTCCTTGTATCAGCCCTAGGATCCCGACAGCCCGAGAACCTCTGGTTAGGGATTCTGCAGCATCCTGAAGTATAAATTGATAGGCAAAGGTTATTATTTTATTCTTGAGTTGTACTGCTCTCAAATGGAGCACCAAAAAATAATAAGACATATGAGTGCTTGCTCATCATGCTGTTTGGTTTGGCTCTTTTTAGACTGTGACCGTGTTGAGGTAGATATTCTATTTTATCTGCCCTCATCAGAAAAAAATATACATGTTTAGAGCATGTGAATATTAGGCTGCTCTAGGAGGAGACTGTGGTTTCATTTTCCACAGTTTCATTTGCCCACAGTTCAGAAGTAGATGATCTTCCTTCTGATGTATCACCAGGTGATGACTAGTAGCTTAACAGTCTTCACAATGCCTCACTTGTCATTCACCTCACTTCATCTCATCACATAGGCATTTTAATCATCTCACATCATCACAGGAAGGGTGAGTACAGTGTGTGTGTTTTTTTTTTCTTTCTAAGATTTCATTTGTTTATATTTGACAGAGAGAGAGATAACAAGTAGGCAGGCAGAGAAAGGGAGAAGCAGGCTCCCCGTCGAGCCGAGAGCCTGATGCAGGGCTCGATCCCAGGACCCTGAGATCATGACCTGAGCCCAAGACAGAGGCTTAATCCACTGAGCCACCCAGGCGCCTGAGTACGGTGTGTTCTGAGAGAGACCACATTCACATAACTTTTATTACAGTATATTGTTATAATTGTTCTATTTTATCATTATAAATTTCTTACTGCCTAAAAATTTCTAAATTAAACTATCAGCGGTAGGGATGTATAGGGGGGAAAAACAGTATATATAGGTTTTGGTACTTTCTGTGGTTTCCGGCATCCACGGGGTTCTTGGAATGTATGTTGGAAGAGGTGGAAGTGGGGGGACTGTAATGGGTTTCCCAGCCATTTTGGATTTTGAGCAGGTTCTTAGATTGAACAGAAACTAACCATGATGAAAAGATCAGTGAGATAGTTGCTTCATTACCTGATAGCATTAACAGTAAACACGGTGTGCTTAAGCCTGCCACAGAGTCCTTCTTGTGGTCATCAAGCATCTCTGTAAAGTAGGAAATCTTTATAATCCCCAAGTTCAGAGAAGTGAGACAATGGAGATTCAGTGACAATATAAGGATACGTTGTTTTCTTTAGTAAACAGTGGGACCAGAATTCTAATCCTGGCAGGCTGGCTCCAGAGCTCTTGTTTATAGCCTCTGTGAGCTTCTGTTGCATCATTGGTAGTTCAGATAATACTTTATTCAAGCATATTGTTATATTTGATATTCCTTATGTCCAGTGCCTTACATATTTTAGATCTTTTGCAAAATTAAGTGGCTTTTATGTTTCAAAATTTTTGCGTAATTTTTCATAATAGATTCAACAAAATGATCTGTTTGAATTTATGTATATGCTAAGATGGCAATTTTTTGCTAGGTTTTTTAGCCAAGCTATTAAATGTCTGAATTTTTAAAAGATTAAGACAAACATATGCATGATCTTTAACTTGTACTTTCCACTCTCACTTTGTTCTATAATTTAAGGCTCTTACCCAGTTTTTACTGTTCTTACAATTCTTTGAAACTCTTCATATTTAAAACAATTTCATGTAAACAAATGTGATTGAATATTTAATGTCTGTAGAGATCATTATACAGTCACAGCTATAATAACCTCACTTTAATCTGTGTGCAGGTTAATCTATATTAAGTGAAATTTTTTTTTTGTATCTACATGTTTGTGTTCCTTTGCTCCTTGTCCAAAAGTGGGATTGAAGATATGGTTGAGAGTATAGGTGGTTGAAGTTTTGCTGTGCATTTCTGGATAGACTAGAAACATCCTAATGTTGTGATTAAAGCTGATCTAGGTTAGGTTTATAAAAATATCTTGACACAGCTTTTGAAAAAGCCTTTTCTTTTTTTCCAAAGATGACAAGATCAGCCTTTGCAGGATCCTCTTGGAGTCTGCTGTCACTGTAGCAATGTTCTTTATTCCGAGGGATACCAGTTCCTTGAATTAGTGGTTGCCAAAGGGGATGCCCCAGTATCTCCCAGGAGCAGTGGTCCTCACAAGGCCATCACAACCTGTTGTTGAAGCCACTGTGGTCAGGATGTGATGGGCAAAAACTCCGGGTCAGTTTAGCAAGTAAACGCAGTTCATTGTCAAAGAGCTTCAGCCTGCCTCTCTTGTAGTAACAGATTCAAAATAGGAAACATTGTACCTTCCTCCTAGATGCTGTTTTTGTGTGGGCTTGTGAATGAGTGATCCCCTGTAATGTCACCATATTACCTTCTTCAATTTCTAATTTTGTTTAGATTTTAAGTAACAGATGAACTGTGTTTTAGTGTGCAGAATTTGACAGCTTGTTTTGGTATTTGTCTCAGGGGACGCCCTCTATACCTGCAGCTGCCACTCTGTCTACAATAATATCTGGGGATCTGGATCTGTTCACTGAGCAAGCTACAAAGTCGGAAGAGGTGGCGAAGAAACAACTCTCCAAAGACTCCATCTTATCTTTGTATGGTACAGGAACCATTCAGCAACAGGGTACTCCTGGTAATTCATTTTAAAATCTGCTGTCAATAACTTGTAGTGACATTACTAGAAATATACCCGTTGTGTTATTTTTCTATGTAATGAGTGCTTTTGTTGCAATTTGTGCAAATACAAAATTGAAATGAATCATTACATTTAAGCATATTACAGGATTCACAAAACTTTATTCATTTAGAATTAACAAGCTGTTCACATATCACTTAATATTGTTTCACAAGCTTACAGGACATGGTTTTTGAAGAATTACCTTGATTTGCATGAAGTTTACAACTTTGTGTACAGTGTTTTTCTGTTAGTAAACAATAAGCATGGTTATCACAAGAATTCCAAAACTTTGAGTTTTTAATAATTGAAATACTGCACAGTAAGATTTGTTGTTTACATAATCTGTTAGACCCCTTTCCTCTAAATAGTGAGCTGAAGTTAGAGAACATCCCACCTGCTTCTGTTAAAGGCAGACACCATCAACTCTCACTTGTGTGTTTGATAGTGGGATCCCAGTGGTACACATCTACACTAACAGCACATAATCTTATGCTATGTAGTTTGGGTATTTTCTATAACTATTGCATAAGATTTATTTGTCCTAATTAAATGTGCTCAGGTTTATAACTGCCTTCTGGAAGTAACCAACTATGAGAGTATTGGTATGAGTTTGAGCAGTAGGAGCAGACTGGAATTAAAATTTTTGCCGTGGGTAGTTCAGAAAGATGGTGATCCTTTTTCTGTGATTACAGAGGTAAGTGCAGTTGTATACAATAGTCCTGTTTTCTCATTTTCTTTTCATGGTTCTTAAAATGTAGGTGTGTTTATGGGACCCACAAATATACCATTTACCTCACAAGCACCGACTGCATTTCAAGGTTTTCCATCAATGGGCATGCCTGTGCCTACACCTGCAGCTCCTGGCCTTCTTGGAAATGTGATGGGACAGAGTGCGAGCATGATGGTGGGCATGCCCATGCCCAATGGGTTTATGGGAAACGCACAAACCAGTGTGATGCCACTTCCTCCAAATGTGGTTGGCCCCCAAGGAGGAATGGTGGGACAGATGGGTGCACCCCAGAGTAAGTTTGGCCTGCCACAAGCTCAACAGCCCCAGTGGAACCTCTCACAGGTAAGGGGTCATTTCCAAAATCAAAGAGACTGGATTTATTTTCTAAATGGTTTTATTTAATCTAACAACCATTTGAGTAGGAGTAATGTATAAGGTGAGAACTGTTCATAGGTATTACGAAGTTACATCACATAGACAAATGAGCTGTCACTGTATTTAGAATATTCTGTAAAGAAATGTTAAGCATTTTTTTCTTTTCAGGTTATAACACTGGCGAACATCCTATTTGTAATCACTAGAAATTATCTTGGGCATCTTAAGAGACTTCTTGTCTATTCCACGCCCGCCCCCCAACCCCCCATGGAAATTAGCATCAAGCTTTTAACCCAGCTCCCTGGTGGAATATTTTAATAGTCCACTTAGATCAGCCTTGTCTTCTCAAAGCACTATTTTATGAGTGATCTAGGCTGTTCTCTATGTCATTTGACTACTGCCCTTGGCTTTATAAGAAATACTTTTGTTTAAAAACCTTTATAATGTTGAGTTTCCTTTTTACTTAGGGACAGGTCCACATTTGTGTCAGACATCACTTCATATGTTAGTTTAAAGCCAAAAGCGGACATTTTAGTATACCTTCTTTCAAATCAGTTTCTATTTTAGTGCTCCATTATTCTGACCTTAGACTTGGGTTCATACTCCAGCAACTCTTCCCTTCACAGTTCTTATTTGATGTTCCTCTAGCATTTGGGGGATCTTGGTTTCTGTTCTGGTCAGCTGTTTACCTTGAGAGCATTCTGAGAACAGTCTGTAGTGATAATTAACATTACCAAAACACTGTATATCACATGAATGCTTTTACGGTCACTATTTATAGTATCTCCACACCCAGTGTGGGGTTCATACTCAAAACCCTGAGGTCAAGAGTTCTATCCTCCACCGACTGAGCCAGCCAGGCGCCCCTCTAGTCACTATTTAAAGGAATTATCAGGAGATGGCTCAGTTGGTTAAGCATCGGATTCTTGATCTCTAGCCTCTGGGAACCTCAAGTACCAAATGGCACTAACAGCTTTTGTGTAGACAAAGTGCTGAAGCACATCCAGCTCAGGTTAAGGTGCTAGATGAGTCCGTAAGGAGTTAACGTTGGCCCTTACTTCCAGGCATGCTGAGGGGTGCTGCTGTTTTCCAGAACCCTCTCAGTGCAAGGTTGTTATAGTATCCTTTAGTAGGTATGAGGAACTAGACACTTATGCCTTATTAGCAATGTGGGGTACATTAGTGTCTTTGCAAAATAACAAATGAACTTTATTAAGAATACATTCCAACACTGAGCATAGATTTTGAATCTACTCTGTGCTCTTGATAAATCTTACCTTTCCTTTACTTATCATCAATCTTAGAAGGGAGAAGGTTAGGATGCTTCTATACATATATGATCCCAGTCTGGAATAAAAATACAGGTAATCTTACACCTTATATAATGAAAATTAATTTTAGATGTTTAGTGGTTAACTGAGCTAAAGAAAAGTTATGCTTTATGACCTTTAATATTTAGAAAATATAAAGAACCATTTAACATTTTAATAAAGACAGAATAATAGCTGTCATATACAACGTATAATTTTGGAATATTTTACTTTCTGAAATTTCCTCAATCCTTACTGTTAAAGCATGACATGCTGGTAGAGTTGAAATAGGATAGTGGACTCAGATACAAATTCAAAGACTGCTTTGCTACTTTTTTTTTCCATTTGAGGTTAATCTTTGGCAGACAAAAAAATGAAGTCTTGAAAATGAATAAATAGAATATAATTGAGATCATTTTATGGACAGTGTTAAAAGAGGTGGAAGGAAATAAAGAACAAGAAGGGAACAAAGTAGCTTTCTCTAGGGAAATATTGTTTGGTGGTCTGCTTTTACTCCTGTGCTTTGACTAATTTTCACATTGATGAAAAATACTTACATTTGCTATTAAACTTCATTATCTGATAAATTAACTTCAAATAAAGGCAGCTTCTAATACAACAGGGTAACTGTAAAGTGTCTAACTATGGCTAAAGAAACAAGAATTAAAAGTGAAGTGAGCCTCTTAAAATTTTTATGTTTCACAGATGAATCAGCAAATGGCTGGCATGAGTGTCAGTAGTACAACCCCAACAGTGGGTTTTGGCCAGCCCCCCAGCACAACAGCAGGATGGTCTGGAAGCTCATCGGGTCAGACTCTCAGCACACAGCTGTGGAAATGAAAACTGCAATGCAAGTTTCATCCAGAACTACCACCTGACATTCCTTGCTAAAACGCATCTAGTTCCCGTTTATTCATGTACATATATTTTTTTTCTTTTTCCCCATTTGTTCATATTAAGAATTATCTGACTGACCGTGTTGGTCTGTACTGATTAAATTTGATGTGAAAAGCAGGTTGAGAAACCATTTTATGTCAAGGGCAGCTTAGCTCCTTTCCCATGATTTCATAGACCCCATTATTTGAGAAGCTGCTCAGCTGCTCAACTTGCATAATCAGTTTTACTCTCAATAAAATTGTAGCTCTTCTGTCTGCATATAAGGGAAGTAGTTATCATGTTAGTAATACCTCTAACAGTATAAACCCCACCCCCAAATTAGCCAGTAATCCTGTAGGAAGGTACTGTATGATCGAACATTTAATCATATAAATAGAATGTAAATGTATCACTGAGCACTGTTTTCTAGTGTATCAAAATTCTTTTATTTCATCATTCACTTCACTGTGCTGTTGTTATGATGTGCTTAACAGGGAACGTGGTTAGTGAAAGGAGGATAAACCTGGATGTTACTACAAAACTTAGTTTAACAAATGTTTAAAGAACTCAAATTTTATCTGCCTCTCGTAATTTGGAGCTCTTCTTATGTACATAGTGCTAATAACACAAAGACCTTTCTCTGCACTATATGCAAACAGGGTAACTAAACAAAGCCACTTTCAATCCTTGAAGGTATATCCAGGTTTATGACAGTAATTGTGTTTACATCTTATGGTGCCTAGTATTGACAAAATGTTAAATCCCTATATTAAACAGATGAATCCATAGACCTTTTTATTTTTGTGGGTTTTATTTCCTACAGTGTATACTGCCATCAACCTTACAGAACTTACTTAACATTGCAAAGTGAGGAACTGGGAACATTTAGTTGACAAAATGCCTGTTATTTGTTTCTAAAACCTGCTAAGTTCTACCAATTATAAGGCCAAATGGGAAAAAAAAAAAAGTACGTAAGACACTCACAGTGGCATCCTGCAGTGGCACTAGCTGTACTGTACAAAGAACCAGTTCAGTTGTAGGGAGACATGCAGAACAAATGAAAACAAAAACACACTTGCTGCCACCCCATCAGCTGTGGGAACTGACCGGCTCTGCTGAAACAGAGGTCAGATGCCAACATGGGCTGTCATCCTGAAGCCAAGCGAACAATACCTGAATGTTCTGCAGCCTGACCTCCGGGCTCCACTAGCCGGCAAACTGCACCAGCTGCTGCTTCAGTTTATACCTCAATTTTCACTGTGTCCAGGCGGTACTTCGGCTCGTTGGCTAGGTTAACCTTCTCTGTCCGAGTGTGCCACACGAGAACCTGGAGGGGAGGGAAATCTTTTGGGTAGCCACACTTTTTAACGCTGACACTCAACAAGGTCAAGCAGCACAAGTGAAATGAATACCTTGGTGCAGTTACTTGCTTTTGGCTCCAGTTCTTCAACTGTTGTTATCTGTTTTAGAAAATCAGATTCTTGCATCCCTGGCTGGGATCCACGACGCTTAAATACGGCTTTTGGATTGGACAAGATGACTTGAAGACTTACAGCAAATCCTTTGTGAAAAGTTAAAAAAAAAAAAAAAAAGACTTTAAAATAAAATACTGGTGTACTCTCTTTTTTCTTAAAAATTCAGACACATCAAAATTTTTTTTAAATGCCAAGTATGTGCCAGATCTTGGTTCACGAAGTTGAATTAGGAGCATTACACATGTGAGTCTCAAAAGGAAAACCAATCATTACAATGTAGTACCTTTAGGGCCATGACAAAGGTGTATGTGAGGGGTGGGAGCAGGGACATCATCTGCCGTAAAATACAGAGTCTAGGCTGTTGCTAATCAGCTGCTCCTTCACAGAGGTCATCACGCCCCGACACTCGGCTTTCTGGGAATTAAGAACTACATGTAGTTGAAGAGCACACAGACTTACCCTAACTAACCTCTGGGTATGAGTGTGCCCATCCAGGTCTCCTGCCTGTTCTTTAACATTTTTATGTGTGCTTTTATCTGAACCAGTGCTGCTATGATTTGTGATTTACTTTAAATTTAGAAAACTGGGGAATAGAAGTCAGGTAGGAAATGAGAAGTATATAATCATTTGGTTTAAATTTCCAGTTTGGTTCAACCTGACAAGGGTGGGGGGAGAGGGTTGGAAATCAGTGCAGGAGCTATCAATCCCATTTGATAAATTTGATTTTGAGGCTTTGTTTCTTTAAGGAAACAAATGACTGTCAATTTCTTTCAATGGTTTCGTCATAAAAATTATTACTATTTATATCTGTAGTTTAATAAACCCTGTTTTAAAGGCTTAGCCATTAAACACTCTACAAGCTATCTAAGTAAGCAACTGTTACAAACTCTGTAGTTGTTCTGAAAGTCTGAAGCCCTAGAGCTCTGCTGTTGATGACTAAGAAGACACTCTAAAGTCAGACACCTTCCCAGAATGAGCTGTGAGGACCAAGCCCCAGGAGCACTTCTTAGCAACATTTTGCCCTCTTCATTAACTGAGTTGATTTGTGCGCTTTTTCTTTTCCCCAAAAGTATAGTTAACAAAGTAAGTACCAAATGATCCCAGGCACTAATTGAGTTATGAGAAAACCACAACCAGCATTCCCATCACCTCTCCACCTGCCAGACTGGGCCAGTCCCACATCTAGGCCCTGCCTCCTCTATAGGAACACCTCCCGCTAAGCCACCTACAAACACATCACATGCTGAGTGACACATAATAAATAAAGCCTTAACCTGAGGACTGGCTGCTGCAGTATCCTCCACAAATCCTGGGGGGAAGCAGCACATTCTAGCAGAAGAACATTAAATCTGGAATTAGAAACCTTTTGTTTTTGCCTGGATCCTTGGACTTGGGACATTGGTCAAGTCACTTAAACTTTCTTGATCCTGAAACTTCCCCATTTCCTCATCTGCAAGCAGTGTGACACCTTTTCAGCTCACTGTAAAATTAGTGAATGGAAAGACCCCACTAATCGCAAAGCAGTGTTCAACACAGTATATAAATAAAAACACCATTATAAATATCATGAAGGGCAGGTGGCTTACAGCTGGACAACGGTGGATGATAGGAAAAGGGCCTGTGAAAGTGGTGGCAGAATCAGGCCACCTGCATGCATCTCGAACCCCTGGGCTAACAAGTCTGAAGCCTTCCTCAGACAGCTAAAACAGCCACAGACCTCTTCAGCAAAAAGCCAGAGGTTGAAATTCACACATAAAATGATTTTTCAAATAGGTGAACTTTGACTTTAGTGTCCTATGATGCCTTGCTTCTTTTTCTATAGATGAGGACTGCTCTTCTCAATCACTCACGATTCAGGTATATTTTTCACATGGCTTCAAGGTACTATTTCCCCATTCTTACTAAAAAACAAAACCCAAAAATGTAGAGAAGTCTGTCAGAAAATGCTATGAACCCACTTTGATTCTCTTCATTTTCCCTTGTCTTTAACACATTCATCATGGTGACCACTGAATGTGTATTTTCTTGCTTTCCTTGGTTCAGGAACAACCGTCTGTTTCCTACAAGCAAACTTACATAGCACAGTGTACAAGTTCCACAAGCAAAGCTGATGGCTGGCCCTTTCCTGGCCTCAATGGAGGAAAGGGTGCACCTGGCAGGCCAGCACCCTGGAAAGAGATGGTAGTGGGTGGCTCACCACAGTAACAAAGTGGTTTTCTAACACACAAGGGGGAGGTGGGCAATTCAGGTGCTCTTCAGTCTCCTACCCCCTTTGCTGCACCCCTGCTCAATGAGCGCTTCAAAGGAAGCAGGTCACAGCCAGCATGTAGGAACCACACACTAACTAGGCCCAAACTCAGGGTTGCCTTTCACGGAATCATCTGACCTGCTATGAAACTGAGGGAATTAGAGAGTTCTCCTTCTAAAAGCAGCACAAAGACTTTCTAGCTCCTTAAACCCCTGCTTCCAGCCCAAGACGGATAGTTTGGGTTTTCTTAATTTCCAAGTATTTATGCCTCAAGTATTATATGTACCCTTCTTACTAGTGAAATTAATTTAGCTTTAAGGATATTGGCAGTAGTTTTTGAGATACTAGGAGCCTTAGAAAAACCATGGGAGTAGGATTCTCTGACCTACGGATGTATAAAAAATAAAATGCAAATTAAAACTGGTTATCCAATCTTAGCACAGGACTTCCTGACTTCAGGCGAAGTAGAGATAGGGTGGAGATAATTGTCTCTTATGTATTGTATTTGTATTCCTGTGTGTGTATATGTATGCATGTGTGTGCACATAAATATATGGATGTATGTAATAAATTCATGTTACACATACTCCATATAAACATAACCTAACATATACTCTCTAGTACCTAGCAACATAAAATTCAAAATACCTGAGCTACAAAAATTAGCATATGCACAAATAAAATGGAAAATACAACCCCATAATGAAAACAGTCAACAGAAATCAACAGAATCAGTCAACAGAAATAATACAGAACAAACATATTAAAACATAAATGAACCTCATATGTTCAAAAAGGTAGAGGAAAGATTGAGCATGCTAAGGAGAGATACAGAAGATAAAAAAAGACCCAAAAGTATCCCACTGTTGTAAAAAATATAGTGGCTGGTATTATCAGCTGATAAGACATTGCAGAATGAAAGACTAGTAAACTTGAAGACATAACAACCGAAACTACCAAAAGGTAGTGACCTTTTCTGTGACACACAAGTCACAGAAACCAAATGCAAGGTGGAAAGGGGATAGAAAATAAAAACTCAAGAAATAACAGAAAATTTATGAATTTGATCAATAAGAATATAGAAGATTTAACCAACTTGACCTGACATTTTAGGGCACTCCATCTAACAAAACAGAATACACAATATTCTCAAGTACACATGGAACATTGTCAAAACAGGCCATAGTCTGGGTCATAAATTAAATCTCAAAAAATTTAAAAGAACTCAAATCATACAAAGTATTTCTCTGACCACAATGGAATTCAAACAGAAATCAACGATATGACGATATCTGGAAAATCTCCAAATGTAATTCTAAATAAGTTAGGATATAAGGAGAAATCGAAAGGGAAATGAAAAAGTGGTTAACTGAATGAAAACAAAAACATGAATGTGGGATGCATCTAAAACAGTACTGAAGGGGCGCGTGGGTGGCTCTGTCCATTGAGCATCTGAGTCTTGATTCTGGATTAGGTCGTGAGCTCCGAATCTTGCTGGGTTCAACTGGCTGGATTCATGGCATTCCATCATGACTGAGGTTTATTCCAAGACTGCAATATTGGTTTAACATTTAAAAATCAATCAGTATAATTCACCAAGTTAGACTTAAAAATAAAAAAAAATTATAATAGATGGAGAAAATGAATTTGAAAAAATCCAATATCAAGTTAAGATTTTTAAAAAGCTACTCAGCAAACTAATAAAAGAACTTCCTCAACTTGATTAAGGGCGTCTACAAAATACCTATTGCCGATATTATCTATGCTTCATGGTGAAAAACAATGTTAATCCCTTGAAGACTGGAATGAGGCAAGGTTGTCTGCTCTCAATTTTTATTCAACAGTGTACTGGAGGTCCTAGTCATTGCAATAAGGAAAAAACAAAAACCAGACAAACGGGAAAAGAAAAAGCAAGTCCAGCAAATCTCTTCCTCCTTCCAGCCCTAGTTAAGAGCATCAGTAGTGCTTACCAGTTCCTTCTATTGTGTATCAGTCTCACCTCTATGTACTTGTCCCACCGGAATATTCTCTTTTCTAACTACATATAATCTAATCTCAAGCAAGGCTGTTAAAAGCCAAAACTATTCCTAATTCCCAAAGGATAGATTTTGGCAACAGTACCAGTCTGGTCACAAGAAAGATACTAATGATATTTTTGTCCTGACAGCCACTTTGGATAATGGTATTAGAATGCTGGGCTCCTGACACACTTCTACTACTGGCAATAGGTATCAGGTAATTTCAAAAGTCGGCCTCTACTCACTTGAAAAAAAAAAAAAAAGATAACAAATCCCAAATTAAAACTTATACATGTACATGTAGGGGCGCCTGGGTGGCTCAGCTGGTCAAGTGTCTGCCTTTGGCTCACGTCATGATCTCAGGGTCCTGGGACTGAACCCTGCACTAGGCTTCCTGTTTGGTGGGGAGTCTGTTTCTCCCTCTGCCCCTACCCCTCTCCTGAGCACAAGCTCACTTGCTCTCTCCCTTCTCAAATAAATAAAATCTTAAAAAATATATACACACACACATAAATTGTCTCAGGAATTGTCTTAGAAGGAAAGGCACTTCTCTCTTCTGTAATTCTTTCTGAGGTGATCCACTCTCATAGCTCTTCCTAGCAGAGCACATCCGGTCTTTGAGAGAGAGAGAGAGAGAGAGTGTGTGTGTGTGTGTGTATGAATCTTCCTTATCTACCCACCCCTTTATTGAGATATAATTCATAGATACTGAAATTTGCCTTTTCAGAGGATGGGATTATGTGGCTTTTATTATATTCATAACTCTGGGCACCTTTTAAAATGCTTCTTTCTCTACTGAATGGTCTTGGCACCCCTGGCAAAAATCAATTGACCATAACATAAGAGTTTATTTGTGCTCTGTCATTTCCATTCTATTCATTCATATGCTTATCTTTATTCCAGTGCCATACTATTACTGTAGCTTTATGTACTAAGTTTTCAGATCAGGAAGTTTAAGTCTTCCAACTTTGTTCTTTTTCAAAATTGTTTTGACTATTTTGAGTCCCTTCCTTTCCCATGTGAATTTTTTTAAAATATTTTATTTATTTATTTGACAGATCACAAGTAGGCAGAGAGGCAGGCAGAGAGAGAGGAGGAAGCAGGCTCCCTGCTGAGCAGAAAGCCCAATGCAAGGCTCGATCCCAGGACCCTGAGATCATGACCTGAGCCGAAGGCAGAGGCTTTAACCCACTGAGCCACCCAGGCGCCCCTCTCATATGAATTTTAAGGTAATTGACAATTTCTGCAAAATGGGCAGCCAGAATCTTGATAGGAATTACCCTAAATCTATAGATTAATTTGGGGAATATTGCCATTTGAGTAATAGATCTTCTAACCCATAACAATGTCTCCTAATCCGGGAACAGAAGTCTATTTATTTAGTTCTTTAATTTCTCTGAATAACATTTTATAGTTTCTACTATGCAAGTCTGATACTTATTTTGTTAAATTTATTACTAAGTTATTTCGTTGTTTCTGACACTGTTGTAAATAAAATTGTCTTAGTTTCATTTTTCAGACTGCTCATTGCCAATATATAGAAATGCAATTGATTTCCTGTGTTGATCTTGTATCTGGCAACCTTGCTGAATTTATTTGCTAGCATAAATGTGATTTTTTTTTTTTAGTAGGCTCCAATACAGGACTTTAATTTATAATCCTGAGATCAAGAGTTGGACATTGAACCAATTGAGCCACCCAGACATGCCTCTTCCCCCTCCTTTTTTTTTTTTTTTAAAGATTTTATTTATTTATTTGAAAGAGAGAGATCACAAGTAGGCATAGAGGCAGGCAGAGAGAGAAGGGGAAGCAGGCTTCCCGCTGAGCAGAGAGCCCAATGCGGGGTTTGATCCCAGGACCCTGGGATTATGACCTGAGCCGAAGGCAGAGGCTTTAACCCCTCTTTTTTTAAGTAGGCTCCTTTTTTTAAGTAGGCTCGATGCCCAGCGTGGAGTGGAACAAGTTGTATATATATTCATGAGGATTTTTTATGTAAAAAAATCATGCTTTGATTACTGAAGGTATTTTCCCTTATAACCTGAATATCTTTTATTCCTTTTTCTCAGCTAATTACCCTGGCAACAACCTACACTACTACAGTGAATACAACTGTGAAGAGGGGTTATCCTTGTCAGGATCTTAGGGGAAAAGCTTTCATCTTCAGCTATTAAGTATTTTTTTTTCATAGATGCCCTGTATCAGATAAAAGATGTTCTTTTCCATTCCCCATTTATCAATCTAGTGTTTTTATCATGAAATAATGTTGAATTGTGTCACATACTTTTCCTGCATCTATTGATTTGATCAGGTGGCGCTTGTTGTTTGTTCTACTGATACGGTGTATTACATTTACTGACTTTTGTATATGAACCAAACTTATACTACAGGGTTAAATCCCACCTACTCATGATATATAATCCTTTTTCTTGTATGTTGCTGGATTAACTCCACTAGTATTTTGTTTAGAATTTTTGCATCTATATTCATGAAGGATATTGGTCTATAGGTTTTTTTTTTTTCTTATACCAGTTTTGCTATGAGGATAACAATGGCCTAATACAATCACTTCAAACATGTTCTCTCCTTACCATTTTTTGGAAATGTTGTGAAGGATTGGTTTTAATCTTCTTTAAATGTTTGTTGGAATTCACTAGCAAAACCATCTGGAACTGGGCTTTTCTTTATAGAAGTTTTGTTGATTATTAATTCAATCTATTTTTTATTGGTCTATTCAGATCCTCTATTTCCTTTTGAGTCAGTTTTGTTTTCTTAAGTAATCCTCTACACCTACATCCAATATGGAGCTTGAACTCACAGCCCTGAGATTAAGAGTTGCATGTTTCTACCAATTGAGCCAACCAGGTGCCCCTTGAGTCAGTTTTAATAGTCTTTCCATTAATTTGTCCATGTCATCAACATTATCTAATTTGTTGGCATACAATTTTTCATGCTTTTCTCTTACAGTCTTTTTTAAATGGTAGTAATGCTCCTGTTTTCATTTCTGATTTTAGTAATTTGAGGCTTGCCTCCTTCTCCCTGGGCAGTTTAACTAAAAAGTTTTTCAGTTTTCTTGATGTTTTTAAGAACAAACTTTTGGTTTTGCTGATTTCCTCTATCACTTTTCTATTCCCTATTTCATTTATTTTAGCCTAATCTTTATTTTCTTCCACTTGTTATTTTGGGTTTAGTTTGCTCTTCTGCTTCTAGTCTCTATGGTAAAAGATTAGGTTATTGGTTTCAGATCTTTCTTTTTAAAAGAGAAGCATTTGTAAGTGTAAATTTTCCTCTAAGTGCTGCTTTAGCTGCATTCCCTAAGTTTTAGTATGTTGTCTTTCCATTTTCATTCATCTAAAAATATTTTCCAATTTCCCTTGTGATAATTTCTTTGACCAAGTGGTTAACAGCTTTGACCAAGCTGTTTAATTTCCATATGCTTTTAAATTTCAAACTCCTTTCTGGTAGTGATTTCTCATTTCATTCCAGCATGGTCCAAGAACACACTTTGTATGCTTTCAACTATTTTAAATTTATTAAGACTTGTTTTATGGCCCAACATAAAAATTACTTTATAGTCCATCCTAGAGAATGTTCAATTGTGCATTTGAAAAGAATGCATATTCTCTTGCTGAGTGGAGTATTCTCTAGATGTCACAGGTCTCGTTGATTTATAGTACTTTTCAAGGCTTCTTAGTTTGTCTTCTAATTGTTCTATTATTTAAAATGGAATATTGATGTTCGCAACTGTTATTGTTGAACTATATTTTCCCTTCAGTGTGGTCATTTCTGCTTTATATATCTTAGGGCTCCATTGTAAGTAGCATATTTATTTTCAACTGTTGTATCTTCGTAAGGGACTGACACTTTTATCATTATAAAATAACCTTTTTGTCTCTGGTAGCAATTCTGAAAGTCTATTTTGTCTGGTATTCATATAGTCACTCCAGCTCTTTTTTTGGTTCCTGTTTGCATGGCAAGTCTTTTTACATTCTTTTGCTTTCAACCTATTTCAATACAAAATGTTTTCCATAGAGAGCATTATACTTCCATCATGGTGCTTTTTGATTTGTTGTTGTTGTTTTTTTAAAATCCATTGTGCCCATATGTCTTTTGACTGAATTGATCTATTTATATTTAATGGAATTACTGGTAAATTAAGATTTACATCTGCCAGTTTGCTATTTGTTTCCTATATGTCTAATATCTTTTAATTCTTCTATTCCTCCACTACCATCTTATTTTGCATTAAAAAGATATTTATTAGTGTGTCATTTCATCACTTATCCTTTCTTGTATAATATTTTTGAGTGACTTATTTAGCAGTTGCCCTAAAGATTATAATTAGCATCTTAACTTCTAACAGTCGAGCTTAAATCAGTATCAATTTCAAGAGCACACAAAAACTTAGCTCTTAACAAAAGCTTAGCTCTTAACATAGTAGGCTCCAAGGGTGCCTGGGTGGCTCAGTTGGTTAAGCGACTGCCTTTGGCTCAGGTCATGATTCCAGAGTCCTGGGATCAAGTCATGCATCGGGCTCCCAGCTCCATGGGGAGTCTGCTTCTCTCTCTGACCTTCTCCCTTCTCATGTTCTCTCCCTCTCTCTCTCAAATAAATAAATAAAATCTTTAAAAAAAATAGTAGGCTCCATTATTCCTCCCCACTTTGTGCTACTATCACAAAATTATGTCTACATTTTGTATCTCTCAACCCTGATCTCTAATTATTATTTATGCAGTTGTCTTTTAAATCAGAAAGTGGGGGGAAAAAAGAGAGGTAAAAATTACATTTGTACTCTCTTAAAAATTAATCTATACTTTACTTTTATTGGTACTCATATTTGTGTGGATCAGAGTTACTGTCTGGTATCCTACCATTTCAGCCTGAAAGACTCCTTCAGTACTTCTTATAGGACATATTTGCTAGTCATAAATTTTTCTGGCATTTGTTTATCAGGAATATCTTAATTTCTCCCTCATTTAAAAAAAAATTATTTATTTGACAGGCAGAGATTACAAGTAGGCAGAGAGGCAGGCAGAGAGAGAGGAGGAAGCAGACTCCCTGCTGAGCAGAAAGCCCGATGTGGGGCTAGATCCCAGGACCCTGGGATCATGACCTGAGCCGAAGGCAGAGGCTTTAACCCACTGAGCCACCCAGGCACCCCTCTCCTTCATTTTTGAAGGATACTTATGCTAGATATAGCATTCTTGGTTGATAGTATTTGCAAAATTGATACACAAAAATCTGTTACACTTCTATGCCCTAGTAATGAATATCACAAAGAGAAATTAAGAAAACATTCCCACCTATAATTGCTTCAAAAAGAATAAAATATAAGGAAGATTTCAAACCTATAATAATCAAAGCAATATGGTATTTGCATGAAATAGATACAGAGATAAATGAAACAGAAGATCTCATAAATAAGCCCATGCATATATGATCAATTAATTTATGACAAAGGAACCAAGACTATACAACAAGGATAGCACAGACTCTCCAATAAATGGTCTTGGGGAAACTGGACAACTACATGAAAAGAATGAAACTCAACCACTATCTTACACCATACACAAAAATTAACTCCAAACAGATTAAAGACTTGAATATTAAAACTGGAATCCATAAAACTCCTACACAAAAGCATACATTGTAAGCTCCTTGATGGCAATCTTGGTGATAATTTTTTGAATCTAATACCAAAAGAAAAGGCAAAAAGAGCAAAAACAAATAAATGCAACCACATCAAAATTAAAAAAGCTTCAGCTCAGCAGAGGAAACCATCAGCAAAATAAAAAGAGAATGGGAGAAAATATTGGCAAATCATATTGCTAAGGGGGTTAACATCCAAAATATATAAAGAACTCCTATAGCCCAAAAAATCTAGAACAATCTGATTTTAAAATGAGCAGAGGACCTGAATACACATTTTTCCAAAGAAGACATACAGAAGGCAAACAGAGACATGAAAAGATGCTCAACATCACTTACCATCAGGGAAATGGAAATCAAAACCACAATGAGATATCACCTCACACATGTTAGAATGGCAGAGTCAAAGAGACAAGAAATAAGTGTTGGCAAGGACGTGGAGAAAAGGGGACCCATGCACACTGTGGGTAGGAATGCAAATTAGTGCAGCCACTAAGAAAAACAGTATGGAGGTCCCCCCCCCCAAATTAAAAATACCATATGATACAGCAATACCACTTATGGGTATTTATAAAAGAAAATTTAAAACTCAAAAAGATCTATGCACACACAGCCCTCTGCCCCATGTTCACTGTGATATTATTTACTTTATGGCCAATGCATGGAAGCAACCTAAATGTCCACTGGTGGATGAATGGATAAGAAGATGTAGCTATATACCCACTGGACTATTACTCAGCCATAAAAAGAAGGAAATCTTGCCTTTTGCAACAACGTGGATAAACCTTGAGTACAGTAGGCTAAATGAAATAAGTCAGAGAAAGACAAATGCCAAATTATCTCACTTACATGCAAAAATCTAAAAAAGAAAACAAACAAACCCACATATCCAGGAAACAGACTAATGGTTGCCAGAAGTAGGCAGATAGAGGGTGATCTGAAGGTACCAAGTCTCAGTTACGAAATAAATAATTCCTGGGGATGGAATTATAGCATGGTGACTATAGTTAATACTATATTGTATATTTGGAAGTTAAAGAGAGCAGAACTTAGTCCTCATCACAAGAAAAACATTTTAACTATACATGATGATGGATATTAACTAGATTTACTGCAGTGATCATTTTGCAATATAGACAAATGTACACCTAAAACTGTATGTTATATGTCAATTATATCTCAATTTAGGAGATGGAAATCTACTTAAGTACTGTTTTTCCATAATCTTGTACCTTCCAGTCTTGGCATCTGTGAACTATCCACCTGAAAAACAGATGCGTTGATAGTAGTGTTTCAGGAATCATTTTCACTATGCTTAAATCAGATATAGAAAGCAGAAAAGGGGGCTGTATAAAAGGAAAGTGTCCTTTACTTAGTGACTATCGTATCTAAATTGCCACTACTTCACCTAAATGTTCAATTACAGATTTTCATCGCCCTAACCCTAAATACTCGTGTGCCATGTGTGCTCCTAGGGGACAGGCAGAACTCTGGTCTTCCACATTTATTTCCAATTATACCTTCAAACGATTTTCTTCTAGTGCAGAAAAGGAATGAAAAAGCATGACCTGGCTGTTAAATGGATCTGTTAATCTGCTCCATACTACAGACTGAAACTTTATAGTTGCTTCAGGATAAACCTTATTTTTTTTTTTTTTGGTCCAGTTTTTAAAACTCCTAAAAAGCCATTTAGCAGTCATTGTTCTTTGTGGAAAAAATAAAACACTTTTCATTTTTAAGACCTATTCTTTATTTAATCTATAAACAATTCATTTGAATCTTTGCTCTGAAAACAATACATCACAGAAACCTAAGTCTTCTAAGGAAACTGTCAGGATGCTGAATCAGGATGGAAAGAATCAAAGATAAATTAAGAAGCCTTAATTAACTGATACTAAAAATATCCATGATGGATTTTTTTTTTTTTTTTGTAGGTTGGTGGCAGAGAACTAAGTCACGCCTAAGACTGAAGTTCAGAAGGGGAAGTGGTCCTTCTGGCTCAAAAGCCAAAAGGACTCTGATGGGACATGAAGTGTTGTCTGTGTTGAGAATGGCTCAGTCGATAAGTGACACCATAAGACGAAACAACATTAGAATAATTGGGATTCCAGAAGAAGAAGAAAGAGAGAGGGGAGCAGAAGGTATATTGGAGAGAATTATTGTAGAAAATTTCCCTAATATGGCAAAGGGAACAAGCATCAAAATCTAGGAGGTGCAGAGAACCCCCCGTCAAAATCAACAAGAATAGGTCCACACCCCGTCATCTAATAGTAAAATTTACAAGTCTTAGCGACAAAGAGAAAATCCTGAAAGCAGCCCAGGAAAAGAAGTCTGTAACATACAATGGTAAAAATATTAGACTGGCAGTAGACTTCTCCACAGAGACCTGGCAGGCCAGAAAGAACTGGCATGATATATTCAGAGCACTGAACGAGAAAGACATGCAGCCGAGAATACTATATCCACCTAGGCTATCATTGAAAATAGAAGGAGAGATAAAAAGCTTCCAGGACAAACAAAAACTGAAAGAATTTGCAAACACCAAACCAGCTCTACAGGAAATATTGAAAGGGGTCCTCTAAGCAAAGAGAGAGCCTAAAAATAGTAGATCAGAAAGGAACAGAGACAATATATATTAACAGTCACGTTATAGGCAATACAATGGCACTAAATTCATATCTCTCAGTAGTTACCCTGAATGTTAATGGGCTAAATGCCCCAATCAAAAGACACAGGGTATCAGAATGGATAAAAAAACAAAACCCATCAATATGTTGCCTACAAGAAACTCATTTTAGACCTGAACATACCTCCAGATTTAAAGTGAGGGGGTGGAAAACAATTTACCATGCTAATGGACATCAGAAGAAAGCTGGGGTGGCAATCCTTATATTGGGATATATATATATCCCAATATATCTATCTATATATTGGGATATATATATATCCCAATATATAGATAGATATATATATATATCTGGGGTGGCAGATCAATTAGATTTTAAGCCAAAGACTATAATAAGAGATGAGGAAGGACACTATCTCATACTCAAAGGGTCTGTCCAACAAGAAGATCTAACAATTTTAAATATCTATGCCCCTAATGTGGGAGCAGCCAACTATATAAACCAATTAATAACAAAATCAAACACATCAACAATAATACAATAATAGTAGGGGACTTTAACACTCCCCTTACTGAAATGGACAGATCATCCAAGCAAAAGATCAACAAGGAAATAAAGGCCTTAAATGACACACTGGACCAGATGGACATCACAGATATATTCAGAACATTTCATCCCAAAGCAACAGAATACACTTTCTTCTCTAGTGCACATGGGACATTCTCCAGAATAGACCACATCCTGGGTCATAAATCAGGTCTCAACCAGTATCAAAAGATTGGGATCATTCCCTGCATATTTTCAGACCACAATGCTCTGAAGCTAGAACTCAATCACAAGAGGAAATTTGAAAAGAACCCAAATACATGGAGACTAAACAGCATCCTTCTAAAGAATGAATGGGTCAACCAGGAAATTAAAGAAGAATTGAAAAATTCATGGAGAATGGCTCAGTCAACAAGGTTAACGGTGTCTGATGAAGAATCACTGTCTCGGGGCGCCTGGGTGGCTCAGTGGGTTAAGCCTCTGCCTTCGGCTCGGGTCATGATCTCAGGGTCCTGGGATAGAGCCCCATGTCTGGCTCTCTGCTCAGCAGGGAGCCTGCTTCCCCCTTTCTCTCTGTCTGCCTCTCTGCCTATTTGTGATCTCTGTCTGTCAAATAAATAAAATCTTTAAAAAAATAAACAAAAGTTAACATTTGTAGATTGTTTGCTTTAAAAAAAAAAAAAGAATCACTGTCTCACAATTTATTTTGCCTATGAGATTTTCTGCTTTACCTTATCCATGAATACTACTGAATGTGCCACTAAGCCACTCTATTCCAACCCAGAAAATACAGCAGAACCGGAGAAGAAGGTATCTGTATTCCTATTCCTCAGACCCCAGCATATAAAAGTAAAATAATTTTTCAAATAACAGAAAATAACAATGTAGCAAGAATATGGAGAAATTGGAACTCCTGTGCATTGCTGATGGGAATGTAAAATGATGCAGCCACGGTGGAAAAAAGTATAGCAGTTCCCCAAAAACAAACAAACAAACAAAGAAACATCAAACATACAATACCATATGGTCTAGCAATTCTACTTTTAGGGGTACACTCAAAAGCACTCAGAGCAGTGGCTTACAGTTACTTGTATGCACATGTTCATAGCATTATTCACAATAGCCAAAAGGTGGAAACCCAAATGTCCACCAATGGGTAAATGGGTAAACAAAATGTGGTCTATACGTACAATGAAATATTATTCAGCTTAAAAAAGGCATGAGGGACACCCGGGGGGCTCAGTTGGTTAAGCAGCTGCCTTCGGCTCAGGTCATGATCCTAGAGTCCTAGGATCAAGTCCCACATCCGGGCTCTCTGCTCAGCAGGGAGCCTGTTTCTCCCGCTCCCACTCCCCTTCTCGTGCTCTCTCTGTCTCTCTCATTAAAAAAAAAAAGGGGGGGGGGCATGAAATTCTGACACAAGCTACAACACGGAGAAACCTTAAAGACATCGTGCTAAGTGAACTAAAAAGGACAAATAGTGCATAACTCCACTTACATGTGGTACCTGAAACAGTCCAATTCATAGAGATAGAAAGTTGTTGTTACCAGGGACTGGGATGGAGGGGGGTGGGGCAGTAGTTAGTGTTTCATGGGTACAAAGTACCAGTTTGTGATGACGAAGAATTTATGGAGACAGAGAGTGGAGATCACTGCATGACAGTGTGAATGTACCTAATACTATCTTCTACTTAAAAATAGTTAAAATGGTAAATTCTATGTCAAGTATATTACACCACAATTTAAAAAGATTAAACTTGCCTTCCCGGTGAAAACCGTCTTTTCGATTGCTGGTGGTGCTTTTCAGTTGTTGTAATTTTTAAAACTCCTCTCCTATGCTCAAATTCTCTTCTTGCTTGACCGATGGAAGTGTTTTCTATGGAAATTAATTTTACCGAACATTCTCAAACTTTTTCAGCAGGGGACTATCCTACCTCCAACCTCCAGATGAGACTCAGTGGGTGGCAGGGCAAGAGGCCATACCTATGAGCCCCCGGAAGAAACAGAAGAGTAGCTTCTGACCACCTACACGAGCCGTTCTTATTTCTAGCTGCACTTTATCATCACTTCAGACTTAAAAAAAAAGGAAATTACGGACACCCCCCCCCCACTAGCAGCCACACCCAAGGATTATGGTTTAATTATCAGTGAAGAAGCCCACGTATGGATGTTCTCTCAAATTCTGATGTGTAGCCAGGTTGAGACCCACGGACTTAGACACTCCTTAGAGAGCTCTCTGGAGTAGAACTCAATGTTCAAAAAATCTCACCATTTAGAAATAATGGCATGGGCGCCTGGGTGGCTCAGTTGGTTAAGCGTCTAACTTCGGCTCAGGTCATGATCCTAGGGTCTTGGGATCTAATCCTGCCTAGGGCTCTCAGTTCAGTGGGAAGTCTGCTTTTTCCTCTCTCTGTGCCTTGCCCCCTCTCCCTCTCAAATGAATAAATAAAAATATTTTCTAAAAAAAGAAAGAATGGCAATTAGGGCTCAGAAGGAATAAGCAGCTGTAAAACTTTGAATTTTGATAACCCTTAAACCAGAAATAAAGATGTTAGAATTCAAGAATTCAGCAAACATTTGTTCAAGCTACTATGTGCCCAGGCAGGTAGAAGAGATGACCCCTCTCCCAGTGGAGCTCCCTGGCTCCATGAACAGAGGAAGCCTGGGGCAGGCAGGACACCCACGTGAGCACTACCCCGAGGATAAGTGCATGAGGGGAACATGTGGGAGCAGCTTCTACGTGGATGGAAAAATCAGGAAAAATTTCCCAGAAAAAGCTATCCCTTTACTGAGTCTTGAAAAGGGACTAGAAATTAGTGAGGCAAACCTGGGAAGATAGAGTGACATTCCCTTTTCTGGAAGGCAGCGTGTGTCAATCTGGATTACCCTGGGCCCAGGAGCAGGGGGCAGTGCGTGGCTGACCCTGGTGGTGGGTCAAGGTGAAGTGATTTGAAATAAGGTGGACTCAAGTGCACAGTGTCTGGGGTTCGGTGATACAACTGCTCAGGGGGCCCAGGAAGAGGGCCCGCTAAGTTCAGCTTCTGAAGCCAGTGCAGAGACTTGACCTCACTAGCCCCCAGGTCAACCATGCACGGCAACGACCCTTAATTCTCATTTACACTACTACACTGTCTGCCTCTTCGACAGAGTCCAAATGAAAACTCTATCTCCAGACGCTCTCCCACAAGCTCTTAGGAAAGTCAAGGTGGTGAAAAAGGACGTTTCTCCCCTCTTGTGACCCAATTAGAAAGTGTGAGAATCATTCTTTGAAATCCTTTCTCCATGTGCCATCCATAATTATGAAATGATTTGTCATCGAGGAAATCATGAAAATGAACATAAATCTACCTCTCAACTTTCTAATGATCTTTTGTTTTGGTTTTCTCTTATTGATCAGTCTCTTTTTGGAGTACTTAATCTAAAGCCAGGGACGGTGTTTATCTCCACATGCCATCCTGCACGCAGAGATCGGTCCCTGAATGATGATGAGCACAGGTCCACCAGCCAGGAGAGAGACAAAGTCCATCACGAGCCCAAAGCAACAAGTTCACATGCTCCTAGGTGTTACCGTCAGGAATGATCTGAAGCGGCTCTGTGTGGTGAGAATTCAAACACTGACAGAACAGCAGAAACTTCTGCAGAAGCTGTTCTCCTTTCAACCTCACCACAACCCAGAAGGCAGGTGGTTGGACCCCTCATCTCTAGGTGGGGAAAGTCGGCAAGCACGGCCTGCTGTACCCCAGTGGAGCGTGGGTGGCAGCGATGCCCCTCCCCCACAGTCCATCTTCATCAGCGCTCCGGTCCCCAGGGTCATCAGCCACACACAGCACTGGGCCAATTTCCCCGGACAGGCCTATGAGCCGTCTGAACCCAGGGGACAGGGGAACTCAGACACAGTCTGATCTTGCTTCTTGGTGAAGAGACCCATCATTCAACAGAGCTCTTCCAAGTGCCCTGCACTTGATGTCGTATTCTGTGAGAAATCCATTTCCCCCATTCTGCAGATGAAGAGCACGGAGGCTCACTGATCAAGAACATGGTCACTTGGCGGGCAGTGGGAGTGCCATCTCTGGAGACACGCTAACCTGAGCCGGGTCACCGTGCAACTTTGGACAAATGACTTTGCCTGCCAGGCCTCCATTTCCTTATATTTAGAGGAGGAGGAGAATACTAGCACCTCCCTTGCCAGACTGAGTGAAGAGGGAACAAGAAAGCACCCAGAGCACCAAAGACTGCCTGACGCCTGGGATACGAGCCCGATGCTCGGTGAGCGATAATCATGAAGTCAGCTGGGCTTCCCAGAGAGAAGCGACAACTTCTCATTTTCAAAATTCTGAGTCCTGAATGCTTTATTTGCCGAAATTCTGAGGGATACCCCTCCACTTCCACCAAGCCCCACTTGAACACAGCCACCCCGCCCTCAGCTGCCCCGGACAAAGTCCCCTGGGGACAGGCACACAGACACGCAGGCGCTTCTCACCCCACATGCCCACTGTAACCCCGCACAGATGCGGTCCCTGTGGACAGAACAGAACACGTCGGCAAGGCCACTGAACACCTGCTGGTCTCTAGAACGTACCTCGTTCTGGATTTGTTATCTAACAAATGGGCAACAGGCCGCCCTTCCCCCCAATACTCCGTCACCATTCCTGTGGCATCTAAGTTCTCAGGACGGAATCACCACGGCCCCCGCAGCTCCGCTTCCGTCCCAGGGAGCCCACACTCCACTCCAGTGACAGTCACGCCGCACCAACCTAAGGACAAGGTTCCACGTTGGTCCCCAGACCCTGCACTGAACCATATGACACACCGTCACTCTACTGAGAACACTAATTTTATCTTCCTTACACAAAACAGTCACACATGGAAAACAACACATGTAATTTACAAACGGCCTCAAAGTGGCAGAACAAGGTTATTACCCCCCTTAAAAAAAAAAAAAAAAAAGATTTGAGAGCAAGAAAGAGAGAGCAAGCGAGAATGTACTAGTGAGTGTAAGTGGTGGGAAGGGCAGAGGCAGGGGGAGAGAAGCCCAAGCAGACTCCCTGCTGAGCAGGGAGCCCAGATGCAGGGTTCAATCCCATGACTCTGAGATCATGACCCAAGTCAAAACCTAGATTGAGACGCTGCACCGACTGAGCCACCCAGCTCCCATACCTCTCTTTCTTGCAGTAATTATATTCAAGAAGCAAAGTAAAATATTGCCAATTCTGGCTATGTTCATTTGGCTTTGTTGATCTGAACCCAGGCTAATGTTTACTACTATATTATCTACCGAGAAAGGGTTTTGCCAAGTAAATTAATCCAGACAAAATTCTGTTTCAACAAATATCTAGAGAAAGAAGGCCCTGTGTAACTGTGGTTTGCTGAGAGCCCAAACTCCACAACCCTCCATAAGGACAGAACACCCACAATGAATCCCGAGCCTGGAAACTTGTCAAGCAATGGGATTTTCTTTTTTCCTAATAAGAAGATTCCTATTTTTATTACTATTTTCCTATTTTTACACACCTGGCATTCTGGTTAACAATGTTCTAATTACCTGAGTCACCATATACTTTTGCACCTGAGTTACAACTCAAAGTATAATTCAACAAATTATAATAAAACCAAATTTAACATGTCCACTATCACCATATCATACAACATTGTTCAACTAGCTAAACTAAAAAATGTCACCAATCCTCCTATTCCCACAGAAATGAAGACAAATTTCTATTTCATCAATCAATCCTCATAGGCTTCCCCGAGCCTCTCTGAGAGCTGCATACGCCCTGAGGTTTGCCGTTCCATGAACTCGCCCGGACCTGGGCCTGCACCTAAGGCCCCCCTCCCATGCTATGTCTTCCACAATGCCCTTGCCAAACTGTCCTCAGCAGCAGTTCTCTTTTCTCTTACATAAACCCAAAACTTCCCATTCATACCTCATTTTCTATGTCATGGGACAGGAAGATACACATTTATCATAACCATTCTCTCTCTGCTAGATACCAACTACTTGGGGGCAGGGGCTGTGTGTTCCCCACAGGCTCCATGCAGGCCCACGGTCAGCAGTGTCTGCGGGATCCAGTCCAGGGTGCTCCTCCCGCCCCATTAATATCCAGCAGCCAGCCTGCCTCCAACAACCAGCATTTCCACCTTCCCGGGTCTCGTTTTCCTTAGTTACCTCACCTCCTTATTAGGAATAAGCCGTGATTCTGCCAAAGTCAATTTGTCCATCCGAAGTCCCAGTCCCCCCACCCCATTTCCTCTTCTTTGGGACTTCGACACATCTCTTTTTCTCACAAAACTTCAGCTTCTCTTCTTTCATTAAAGGAAAACAAAAAAACCACTTCTCCTACACCCTGAAACAGCTACCATCTCTCTTCCCTTCGCAACCCTGCCACATTTTTTTT